>JBBPCS010002276.1:0-39577 GCA_037974645.1 Hollardia meadi
GTGTGTGTGTGTGTGTGTGTGTGTGTGTGTGTGTGTGTGTGTGTGTGTGTGTGTGTGTGTGTGTGAGGAAAAGAGAAAAGCGAGGTGCGCACACAAATGCATTCTTCAGAATATTTTTAATGGACAAATATAACCTGACCCGTACCCGCCCGCCCGCCGCCAGTCAGCACTGTCAGTCTGTGGGAAACACATGAGTTCACGTTGTTTTTGTTAAATTATTTCAAACAATATGAAATACAGCATTCATGTCTTGAAGTGATCTATCAGGGCTTGCATGAGTTTGATTGGCCTTTGACATCACTGGCAACAGCTGAGCCAGGTTAAACTTTCCTGCCCAAGGGCACTGTGTTATTTCCCTCAGTTTGACCGGGAATAAGTGTCTTAAAAATGATCTTACCTCAACTACCTTCTCATACCGCCTGTGATTATATGAAAACTAAACATTATTAGAGAGGCATAAGCTCGGCCGTATGGTGCCTCGTTACACTGCTAATCAACCATACGATTTCTTTAAAAGCAGTGTAAATATGCTATATAACGGTGTCCGACTGAAAATTAAGATTGTGATCAACATTGTTAATTTAATATTAGAACAGACAAGTCATTGCAGATATACAAACAACAACAACAGTGTGGCATGCATAATGCTGTAAACGGGGAAAAAATGAATAAATAATGGAGTAAGGACACAGTTGCAATAATAAATTGTGGAGAAACACCCATTTCCACTTAGTATTTAGAGGCAGCCCACTCCGGGTCTGATACGACTGGGCGTGGACGCATGTGGGAGGCTAGGAAGCCCTTCCCATAAAGTGGTTCCTAATGGACACAAGTTAAGATATTTATAAGCATGTATAATAGATGTGTATGTGTCATATCTCCCACAGAAAAGATCACCTTCGAGAGCGCTCCCAGCCCGCAGGAGTTCAATGAAGGCGATGATGCTGACATCGTTTGTGATGTGGCCAGTTCACCGCCCCCCACCATCATTTGGAAGCATAAGGGCTCCAAGATCCAGGTTGCCAAAGACGGTGAGCCAGTTCAAATAAAAATTTTCCAGTGCTTGAGCTGCTTTCTCACCTCCAGCCGGCCGCCCCATCTCTTTCCAATGAAAGCTGTCACCTTACCTCCCTGCCAGTGCTGTCTGCCAATCCATGCTTTCCAATCAATTTGCCACACTCTTCCTCATCTCCTTCTCCTCCTGCCCATCATTGATGAACCAAACCATGCATTTTCAGTGGGGAGGTTTGAGACCTCATAGATGATGCATAGACATGGAAATTGTATTTTCCAGCCCAGCAAGAAGAGGTTGGTGTCACTAAAAGATGTCTGAGAGTAGATTGGACTTCTTTCTCCAATAGAGGGAAACCTACTCTGGAGGTAATTTGAAATAATGTAAGAAAAAAACCACTGAAGTTAAAAAAGGGGAAAGTGAAAGAGTGATAGAAGCTAACACTTCTTTTTTTAAACACATGTAGAAAGAGAAAATAGGGTTTCAGAAGCACATGCGTGTTCGAAAGGTTTTTTGACAGTTTGGGTGTAGTCCTGTCCCCATTGTATGATTGCTCATTTTTATAACTCTGCCACACTCCACTGAAAACTCTGTCGTCTGAGGATGTCAAAAACTCACTGGCTTCAGGCTTGAAAGGAGCTTTTGAAAAGTTTGTAGCTTGCTCCCTGACAGAGGGTGGAAGCTGTGATCAGCATGGATAGGCAGTTTGGATTCTAATGGTGAATCACACCGGAGATAAAACAAAAAAAACAGAACAAGAACATCAAAAGGTCCAGAGAAAGTCCTCCAACCACTCCTGCATTGTAATGCTTTTCTCCATTGTTGATCCCTTTGTTCTAAACACTTGTTGACTTGCCAGTAAGCATGCTTTAGAGCTATGAAGCTATGAATGCAGAAGTACAATATTCACAGTAGCTCTGTTGTGGAGAAACTGTGAGGACACAATGAACAGACAAATAAACACTGTAGAAGTGAATGTTGCCGCTGCTGGTGGGACTTCAGGTCAACATTGAAAAAAAACATGCTAACCGCTGTGAATCCAGCTGCTGGACTCTGTGAAGGAACAAGTTCCAAACTTTCCAGCGTTTGGCCCCTTCTGACAATTCACCGTGGGGGACCTAAATGGTGTAGCAGATATATTCATGTGCAATTTTTTTGTGAATGAGTTCTTCTGGCAAATTCGGGAGGCAGGAAGCATCAACAACATTGGTCCAGAACAGCTCTACCTCAGAGAGTGCAACTAAAAAACTTAAAACCTGCCGAGTGGGAGAGGAGGCAGGAGACTGGGCTTGGTTTCACACTTGGGCTGGGCCTGTTTTAACCGTACAGTAACCCCTCCTTCGGTGACCGCTGGAGAGCCTGGAGTCACCGCAGTGCTGGGCTCAGCCTGACTTTATTCTTGGAGTCTGGTCAAGAATGTGTTTTTCATTGGAAAAGCCACTAATTGTAACCAACACTGAGAACTGAAAACTGCTTATGTAATTTTTCTTCATGGCAGCAGTTGACCTAACCATGTGCTGCATATTGTGTTGTTAAACCTCCCATCAGAGCTTTGAAATGTGTGTAAATGTTACATGAATTAAGAGCTGGTTAATAAAACGTAAAGCTTATGCCACACTAAACCCCCAATGAAGGTTTGCCTTGACATATTTTGACATTACTTTACTTTTACATAACACACTGATCAAAAGCTTTGTGGGTTTGTTTGTTTTTTAACGTAAAATGCAGAGAAACTCCAAAATTTCAGAGATTTTTTGAGTGGGTCTCCTTCTTGGTGTGTAACCCAGTAATGGATGGGTGTGAGGGAGCACTGCGGGGCTGCCAGACGCTGGATGTAATAGTAGCATTTATCCAGGAGTACATGAAGCGCTGTGGGTGACAGTATTTGTGGCAGATAGTTCTACTTCTACTTCAGGCAGTGACCGTTAATATCAGCTGTATAATAGCAGTAGCTGTATGATAGAGGTTCATAAGCCATCATCAAAACAGGTATCAAGTTTTTGTTAGTACCACTTGTTGTAACCCTGTCTCCTAGATATTACAATCCACAACATCAAATATGTTCATAAGAGAAACGCAATCGCTGCCCGGATTATGTTGAGAGACAACATTTATTTGGCTGAATAAAACAAAGAATTGTAATTTGCCAAACCCTAACTAGAGTCCTGCACGTTGTGCTAGGGTGCTACTTTAAAAAAAAAATTTTTTAGGCAAGGCAAATTGGATAAGGTTGGGGAAACATTGTTTTTTTCAGTGAAATATGTGTTTATCAGTGAATATGTGTCTGATATGTTCTGTATCAAGATTTTTAGGACTTGTTAATAACATTTCCTCATTATGGTAATAGAAAATGCAATTGGTCTGCATTATGTTTCCCTTATAAACATATTTGCCGTTGCAAATTAGTTGTATATAAATGTAATTTTCTAGGAGACAGAACTTTATGAGCTTCATTAAAGCTGCTATCTGATATGTCCTGCTAGGAGAGGATAAAATGTCCAACATTAAGAATGGCCTCGATGAGAGCGTGCAGGTACAGTAAATGGGCTTAGGGAGCTACTGACTGACAGGGAGCTACTGAGACTATAATTAAGGTGAAATTGTTTATGCCAGTGGGCACTAATCTCAAAAGTGATTGGAAAAAGATTGTTAACTATCCCAAGTTAACATCTCTTCTGGCAGTTAGTACATTATTATATGCATCAAGTGCACACAGGATATCTTTAGCGCACACAGTGGACTCCTCTATTAAATAGGTGGACAAATTGTAATCTCGTATACCCACTCATTAGCATGGAAATTGGACTGGCGGTATTGGACTCCTGCAGAGGAGCTCACATCCCCAAAGAAGGAATCAACTGATCTGTGAAAGTTACACTTAACAAATGTGCCCTAAATTACCGCAATGTAGTTTTTATCCACTGGGTTTTAAAGTGCGCACTGTCCGGTCACAAATTTCAACAAAGTGCAAGTTCCCCAAATTGAGACTTTAGAAGAGCAAACAATGACTCCTCGTCGTATGGCTTCTTAATCAGGTGTGGTCAGAGCCCTGGATTTTAATTATATGCTTTATGCTTTTCCCCAGAAACGTGTGAGCAACAACAGTTGGTTTCAGTGAAGACAGCTCACTCTGTTATTGTGTGTTTATGGCTGGTTTAATTAGAGGTGTGACTGTTTGTCAGGCCCTATGATCCTTGTAAAACAATGCTGAAATAAGGCTACGTCTGGTGTAGCCAGGGGGTCACGCAGGGCTCTCTGTGTTCTTCCAGCCACTTGTGTGATTGCTGGCAATATTTGAGACTTTTAAATGTGGCTCCAACTTCCTGTCTGGGCATTTAGTTCTTAAATATTCCTCTTGGACTTTTACTTGATTTTATTTTGGCCTAAACAGGGCTAATTATGCTTAACATCACATCTCAGACTCCCTTGACAACTTTAAACTATTGCATGCAAAACATGGCCGGCCATTTGGATTTCAGAATTCAGTCCTAATCATGAATACCATATGTGACAAGTTACTGTTGTGTTTTGCCTTTTCTGCTGCAGTGCGATTCAAGATCATTGATAATGGCCACCTGCAGATCCGCGGCATCAAGAAGACAGATGAGGGCATGTACAACTGTGAGGCTCGTGTCATGGCCAGGGGAGAAATTGACTTCAGGATAATCAAGGTCATCGTTAACGGTAAGCACTGCATCTTTCTCCTTCTGCTCCCTGCCAGCCCTGTTGATTATAAAGGAGTTGGTGCACAGGGTACAGTAGTGATGGCTCAGAAATACCAGGAAATCTAAAGAAAATTAATTAAATTTTTTTTGCTCTGAATGATAGTGTCAGTTGGTCAGTTCATGTCCTGACATGTTCTGTTAACCTGTCCAACTCTTCGGCACAGAGGGACATATCTAAAACTACTACTTGCCTGATTGTCCAGCCTGATCTCACCAAATGGCGTCTGAATAACACGCCGATGTCTTAAGTCATTTCATTTTATTCCTTCGTCATTTTGTTGCCTAAACTTAACCAAACTGCAACCGTAGGTCATGTGACTGAGACAACAAATGTCACATGACAAAACTCACCTTTCCTGCACGATTAAAACTTATAAAATACAGACGGCATTAAATGACACACAAAAAGCCGAAATGACACGCGAAATGGCCTTAAAAGTGACGTGCTATTCATACGCCATGCCATGAGATCACGTTAGATTGTCATGAAATTATGTGGATGCACAGATGATGATTCTTAACTTCCTTTAGCAATAACATAAGCTAAAATATCTGATGTTCGTACCACATATCAAAATCTAATGGGCAGGATGCACTCTTTACATTTTGAAAAAAAAAAACTGACCTTATGTAGCGCAATTCCTGCGCTAAAAATGCTAATTATGCTTGCATTTTATCTCATTATTACATAATAAGGCAGATTGCCCTGCTTATTGCGCCCATTTTCTGCAGGAAATTGTTAAGTTTATGGATCCAATAAAAATTATTTCCAGGAAAGACCACCAGTATGAGACACTGAATGAGTGAACGTTTTTCATTAATCAAACTGTATCAATCATAATCGGCAGTAGCAAAACAGGTATTAATTCATCTACAAATGTCACAAATTATTAGTTTACGTCTATATATCTGGATGGAGCCTCTTCAAACTCATGATATACTCATTGCATGCACTCATTACATATCTTGCATCAATTTTTATCATCTCTTTTTCAGTTCTTCCCACCATCCGTGCCAGGCAGTCGGACGTCAACGCTACAGCAGACATCGGTACCTCTGCTATGTTGGCCTGTGATGCAGACGGCTTCCCTGAACCCACCGTCGCCTGGGCACAGTACGTCGTTCACTGCTTGATGAGTAGCATTAGGATCAGGGGTGGATCTGATCCATAGATCTGATTGAGCCCTTAGTTTTTTTGTTTTTTCAAAGAAGAATGAATTTAAAAAAAACAAAAACAAACACACATTGCTAAGTGAACCTTATTGTGTTGCTTCACCAAAAACTGTAAACACAAGGTAGCCAAACATACAGCAAGCATACATAGCATAGCATAGCATCAAGGCAGTACAGTAGAGTTTAAAAAGACAATATGTTTTCTCAGAGGTAATTTGCCAAAGAGGTAAAAACACCCTGATAGCATAAAGTTGTATGAAGATGATGTAGGACAATGTAAGACAAAATGATAAATGCACAAAAACATACATTCCTGTGTCATTTCATGAGGGATGGTCTCCCGGGAGCTTCTTCCTTTAGCGTTTATATAATCCCACTAGTAGTGGCTGCAAACAATAGGTCAGTTCGGTTGGTTACAAACTTTCCTTATGAAATAAGACCTCTGGTTTATCTTTTCAGGAAGGGGTTTAGTTTTATCAATATCCACTTATATAAGGGTGAGACTGCGTGCCCTTCAGTAACAGGATGCACTCCATCACCAGCATCACACCTTGATAAGAGGGCTATGTAGTGGTGGTGGACAGTTTTTTTAGGGATGTTTTCAGGCTATCTGTCTCCAGCTGCTGGACACAATGACAATGGCAATTTGCAGACGCACCGAGGCTGTAAGACTGTCACAGTATGTAGTGCCCAGACACTGACGTGCAAAGACGCACACAGTGAAGGAAGGGTTCCAATATTGTCTGCATCACAACTGTATTTTATCTTATGTTATGTTTGCCCAAAGATTCAATGCAGTCCTGTAAAAGAGCGGCTTATTGACAACAGAAATCAGTTATTTATGGAAACGCATTTGAAAATGTAAGTATTTTTTAAATAATATATTTTATTTTATCTGGTTGAAAGATTGTTCAGTTCTCTTCAGTTCAGTCTCGTTGTGCACAGACTGAATGCTCCAGTATGTCGAATGAACTTTTGGTTCTGTAGTAAAGGGACAGTTCAAAGGCAAAATCAAAAATCCACATTTTTCCTCTTACCTGTAATGTTATCTATCCATTAATACATGCATTAAAAAAAAACAAAACCATTCAAATCCACAGACCTTTAGTTTCTGGAAGACTTCTTCTACAACTTAAAAAAAAAAGGCCTCATTTAATAGCACACCTGTCTACTGTAGCCATGCTAAAAATATTAAGCTTCAAATTAAGATTTTCAACCTGGTTCCTTCAACTAAGAATCATACTCATTAAATATATATGCAAATTAAGCTGTGCTTCAAAGCCATCTGAAAGGGTATTTCAACCAACTGGAAGTAGTGCAAATTGCATGTTTCAGGTTAAGCACTAATTTACTGGGGCTGGTTGCTTTTACACCCCTTTATAAATTGAGCCTTCTGATCAAGTCTGGAATAAAAAAGGAAATAAACTCTCTCCCTTGCTGGTGATGCTGCACGTTTCTTGCAGCTTTTCTGGCAGTACTCTTTGTTCAAAGTGTGCCCTGTTTCAAAGGACTGCATATGCACAACATACTGGGGTTTGATTATGAATGTGCATGGCCTTGCTTACAAATAGTTGTGTGGGAGAAATGATGAGATTTACATGTATTTATATTTGCATGACCGAAACAAGTGCAAAGTGCTTTTGATGAGTGTTATTAGGCAGGTTTCCACTCTGCACACATTATGCAAAATGCAAAAAAGAGAGATCTTTTTCAGTGTGCATGTGTGTGAATATGAGATGACACTGTTATATGACTGAATGGAGACCAACAAATAGAAAAAAAAATACACTCTTAATATACACAATTAAAGAGAATGGAAAAGCAATACATAGTAAGTTTACAGCAACTAGAAATTGGCAGCATATTTGTTTTCACTGGGTTTCAATTGGTCAAATAATTGGATCTGAAGCTCAAGATGTGGCAGCAACAGCCATGTTTACAGTGAAGACTGTGTTCTGATTGGATGCTGGAGTTTCTCTGATTTCTCTGATTCACACATTAAATTACTGGTTCAGTAACATTTTATTACTGAATCTGAAAACAGTGATGAATCCGCCAATCCAAGTCCTTTTAAAAATCACTCATCAAAAAGGGATCTGAAATCAGAGAAGGTAGGAACTATTCCGTTTTTAGCGGTAATTAAATTTATCTTCACAACCTGTGAATACAACCTGAAAATGAGATGAGCAGTTCAACATGAGAAATGTGGATTGAATGAATGCGTATCTGGCGAAGTGAAATAACAATTAACATGATTTTTTTGCACACCTCATCTTTCCAACATCACCTCCAAACGTAACAACAAATTTTTAGTTATAGTATAATTTAATTCAGTATGAATTATTGATGCTTAATCACAACTCAGTTTTGACAAGTACAAATCACCAACATTCATTTCTCTTCATGCAGCTGTTTTCTCGGTGTACTCTCACATTCATGGTGCATCTTTACTGCTGTCACTCAGCAACGCCACCGCTGTGCAGAGGATTTTTTTTTTTAATAAGGCTGTTTTGCAGGGACGTGTGAATACGACTATTGAACAATCTGATGCTCCTCACAGCTGTGGCCGTGCAGCAAAGCTGGTGTGGGATGTCAGTGTTGAGGCTGGGTGAGATGCATGTCCTGGCCAGAAGAGATTTGAGACAGAAAGCGAGGGTGTGTGGAGGACAGATGGGTGAGGCAGTGAAAAAAAATGGGGGTAAAGCTGTGTTTGTTATTTGTCATTCACTGTCTGCCTGCAAAATGCTTCAGTAAGGCTGTTCCTCCCTGCATTCCAATACTTGATTTTCCACAAACAGGACCCTATAACCTCTACTGAAGACTTCTGCTTCTTAAGGGTGAAAAATGATTTTCTCAAAACTGGAAAAAAAAACAAAAAAACAGGCATCATCATCATCAAAATTGTGCATGGCCTTCTTTAAAACACAGATGTAAGGGCTAAAGAAGAGCTGATGCAAACAAAAGCTGTGGACATGTTGTGGATGCTGTCGGAGACATTCAGCACAGGACAGCTTTTTTTTTGGTCCTCCTGCCTTTGTTGTGTACCAGCTGCTGCCTTCCCGAGAAATAACCTCGAACAGATCATTGTCAGTGAGTTAAAACAGTTGTTTGTAGGCCCCTCAAGTTGTGTGAGCAAACACTTGTGATGCGCACCCCCCTGAACTGTCTTTCCCTCTTTTTTCCCTCTGCTACAGTAACAACATTGTCCTTGAAACGGATGATAAGTACAGCCTGAACGAGGATGGTTCAGAATTGATAATAAAAGATGTCAAGAAAGTGGATGAAGGAGATTACACTTGCATCGCCCAGAACAAGGCAGGGGAGAAAGCCGAGGAAGTCAGCCTGAACGTGTTCGGTAAGAGAATAATTCCAACACCGTGGATCATTTTCTCTCTCTGGCCTTTTTCCTTCATACTTATTGGCCTTTGGCGTCTACAGCTTTTCCAATGGCAGGGTGCAGGATTAGACAGCATGAAGCTTGTATTTTAAAGAAAAGCTTGTGCTATTGAAAACTAATTAAACCTCATTGAAAGATATCACTCTAGAAAGGAAATTTGCAGGCCTTGTGTGCTTGCAGATCTATTATTGGTCAATGGGGTATGAAAACATAAGTCTAATGAGGCATGTATACTTTACTAAACAAGGGCTAACAATTTGAAACAGCTTCTTAAAGTGCCCCTCATAAATATTGTTTTTTTTAATGATGGATAAAGTGTATCAAGAAAAAGGAAACCACAGAGAATTGTCATCCAACTCTGCAGCAGCTCTTCTGAGCTTTTTAGCCACTTTTAGCTTATTGTTGTGGTTTTACAGCCCATGGATTCCACTATCATCGAGCTCAATCACAGGAGCAGCAGGCAGATTTTTTTCAGCGAAAAAGCTCAGATTTATCCACCGGCCAACACAAATTCTTCTTTTGCAACCAGCTATCAAAGTCAAACATCTAGCAGCTTCAGAGCTATTTAAGACAATAAATAATTGAACTCAGATTCAGCAAGTGGGGTAACAACTTTTAACAACTTTATCAAGTGAAAGTCACTTTATACCTATAATGAATGCAGCTTTAGAAGGACAATGACACAACTGCAACATTGACACTTTCCAAAACAAACAAAATGTGTGATTAAAAAAACAACAACCAAAAAACTGTGTTTAGAAAGCTTTGTTTCAATTGCATTGTTTTTGTCTTGTTTCTAGTGCAACCCAAAATAACCTACCTGAATAACCAGACGGCCTCGGAGTTTGACGAACAAATCACCCTGACCTGTGAGGCCTCGGGCGACCCCACACCCACCATCTCCTGGAGTTTTGAAAACAGGGTGTTCACTGAAGGAGAGCAGGTACTTTTTATTTTAATTTTTTTCAGGAAAGGTGTGCAATGCCGATTTCAAACAGTCGACTTATTCAAACAAGCACAGGATTTTTTATGATCCGGATGAACCATCATACCCTCACGCATCATGTTATAAAGACTCGACTAATATTGGAAGTTACTGTAACAGACCAGTGCCTTTGGTACAATAATTGCACATTGCAATAGCAGCGTGGTCTGTGGCTCTAATCTTCAAGCCTTCAAGCCTATAATAAATATGTTTGGTTAGACTTTAAAAACAAAGTTTGCTGAGAAGTATTTCACAAATTAAGAGGTTTTTTTTATTGTTACTAATGTTGTTAAATGGTCATAGTGTGATTAGGTTTAAGCATGAAATCTGCTTTGTTAGGTTCAGGAAACTATCATGCTTTTGATTAAAATAACAGCAGTAACCAACATAATTAAATGGCAATTCCAGTATTTTTAAACCTGGGCCTTATGTTTATACATTTGGATGTTTAAATGATTCATGCTCACCAAAGGTCTTGAAATTGGTCCAGTAAATGGTCTCACCTGATAGCCGCGACACGGCAACAATGGTTGCAATGTAATTCTTAGGGGCAACTCCGACCGTCAAAGTTACGTCCAGTGAAAGTGCTTTTTTTAAAAAAAAACCACTCACAGGCTGAGATTGTTACTCTGAGTGTTTGAAAACATTACGGAAAGGATCCGACAGCGGTTGTCCTCATTGTTAGAGTAAAGTCTCGTCTGAGGAGAAGTCTCGCACTGAAATCTCACGGAAATCATTTACGCATCCAAATATATAAACATGAGGTTTAAAAATACCAGAATTCCCCTTTAACGTCTGTATGTAACCTGCATAAGTTACTTGGTTTGAGTCCTTGGTCTCCCCAGGGAAAGTCCTGTGTTTTGACCCATCCTACCACCTTGTCCACGTCACAACTCGGCCTTTTCTCGCTCTTTATACTACCTTACAGGGGCGCCTACAGAAATGACGTGAGCCAGCTACCTACAGCATCATACTCAGAAGCGCTGGCCGTATTTAATGCGTTGGGAGTGAGATCGGGCTGATATTTAGGCTATAATTTAGCCACACGGCCACTGACTCGCAGTTCACCTTAAGACTTGAAATGACTTTAATGTGTTTTATTTCCACCCCTCTCGTCTTATATCGTTAATAGCAAATCCGTGAATGCTTGCTTTGCTTCATACACTTAAAACTTAACTATAATGCCTCCTGAATTTGCTCTTTGAATAGGAAAGTTTGAATTCTACCACCTGACTCAACTCAACTCCAATACTGCTGGAATTGCACTAGTAATTCTGCACATTTCCATCATGAATGCTCGAAAGGAGAGTGTCCAGATTGCCATAAAACCAATTTCCAGGCAAGCGCTTGTGGCGATATTACCCAGCGTTGTTAAGGGTATACTGTATGTAACACTCTACTTCAGTCCCTATTAATCATTAGCATTTAAAAGGGAATATTTATGTGAAATGACTATGAGAAGCGCTCATTGGAAATTCACAGAAAATTAAGTGTAAATGATTTCAGTGAAATTACCTTAATTATTGCCGCGTTAAAAGCCAGAAGCCCCGAGTGTCCCTCTATCTCCAAATCAGACTGTTCGGAGCTCAGCTATGCTACCCTGGCAAACAGCTCCACTTTCAGTGGGCAATTTTTCTCAGGACGAACATGACGATAAGAGTAAAGAAGTCTTTGAACGTAAGACTGCATAAGGGTTATGCATCTTTGTCATGGTTTGGTGTATATCCTCGCCTTTCTCTTCATGTCCTTCAGGAGCACTAGAGATAACACAGGATTAAAGCTTTGGCCATAGAACCCGGGAAAAAGGCTTCTTAACAAGCGTGAGCTCCAAATACCATCCTTGCGCATTTTCATCGCAGTGGTCACAGAGTGTTGGCAGTCCCCAGCCTGAAGAATCTCATCCCAAGTCTATTGTTATGCCCTTATCAGCTCATTAAAATGGTATAATTTTGAAAAATCCATCTTAACAGTCTGTTCTGACAACATGCATCACGTGAGCAGCAGACGGATTAGGCTCTTCAGAGGGGTGATTTTCTGCTGTGAATGCAGTAAACAGTATTAAGATAATTACCTTGCTGCCTCGAGCAGGATTCAGGAAGAAGACCTCATGTGTCGGTTAGTGCTTCAGCTGGCATTAGGTACTGCAACAAATGATAATACATATTCATATGACTTCTGATAATAATGGAAGCGAGGTTCTGTGTATTTCCCCTGCAGAGTTTCTCATTGCCTGAGTTGTTGGTTCAGGTACTAAAAATTTGAGGCAAATTTGAGGAAATTATATGATTTGGTAAAAAAGAATAATAATAACAATAATAATAATAGAACATTACAGGCTATCATAGGCTGTTTGTGTGGTAATACTCGAGAACATGGCTCAGTCTGTGTTACATTTTTAATCTCTCCCTGTCATGTGCATTAAATTTGTGATCAAAGCAGGTCATTGTGCCTGAGGTAACCAGTCCATCATCACAATTCAGCTTTCAACAGTACATGAAATTCTTTATTTATTTATGGTTTATTTGGTAGGGATGGTTACAGTATACATAGACAGACTGGAAACAGCTGCATGATGGAAGTACCAGAGTGTTTATAGCCGTTGCTAATTTGCGACACTTATCCCTAGAAGGGCTTTTATGAAGGGTCATATGTTAAAGCAGGGAAACAGAGTATAGTGCGTATAACAAGGTACATTACAGCAGACGTTTAAAAGCAAGGCCCATTCAAACATTTCAAGCATTAAAATAAAATGAAATAATATGGGGATTAAGCTAGGCATGTGTGCATGTTTGTTGCTGTATTAACCAGGATTTGGTAGCTCTCTTGAAAATAGTGACGTTTGCAGTAGCGAAGTTCCAGGACTTCACAGAAAAAGCTGCCTGAGCAAAGGCTGTTTTACAGAAAGGAATTTCACAGGTGCCACTTGAAGCTGATCCAGTGGAGCTACCACAGCTCTGTGGTAGGCCATTTAAACACAAGCTTTACGTCATGAGAAATAGAGTTTGTGAAACTTAAAATCTTGTAATTACTTAAAATACGGCAATGGTGGCACCTCATTTGCTTTTTGTCCAGGATTTTCAAGGCGCGATTATAAAGACGCTCTATGGATTTAATTGCGGCCTGGTTCACCTGGGACCGAGCAGCCAAACCACAGGACAGGTGTGAAAATATAATTGAGTTCAAAAACAGCAAGGCACAGTCAAATTCTCATTCTCAACATTCAAAGATTCAGAACCTCTGCGAGGCCCCCACCTGAGTGTTGCTGAGAGGTCTGGATTTGTTTTTTCGATGTAGTCGGCGAACCATTATGAAATCTCTTTCTCTTGTGTGTTCTCTGCGCTCTCTCTCTGTCAGTGCCTTACATTATCAAACACAGTTGTTGTGTGGATGTTGCAAATGATGAATGCGTGTAACAATAGGTGAACTATTCCTGGAAGCACACACGGTAAACGCAGCGAAAGCACCTGTCCTGTTACGTCCCAAAACACCAAGGGACTCAGTTGCATAATATTCGGGCCATACTGGCCTACTTAACTTCACATTAGCTTGTGTGATGAATTATGTCTTAAAACTTCCACGAGGAGCAATTCTAACATCAGATACATTGCTGTGAAATCAGCTGTGAAAAGATCATAGTTAAGAAATGTTGTAGTATCTTTGTTAAAATGAATATGGATGAATAAGGTGTTATTTTGTATTTTTAGCAAATAGAGAAAATAGTGCATTTGTTGGAGACTATTTTCTCTATTACAGCAGCAACAACAATGTTGCAATATGTGGGACTGTCTCAAATTAAAGTCACTGTGATGAAGGAACATCATTCCAGACTTTTTAAAACTTTTGTGAATGTAAAGATTAGAGATTATAGCTGGAGCTTCATCCTTTAAGCAAGGCTCATCCGTTCAAGTGATAACAAAATGCCTTTTCAGTTTAAAATCATGACCAGTAATTAGCATTCCTTTATTTATCCATTCAAATGGCGCACCAGGATTTCTCTGTGAAATCCAAAATTGAACCAGACCAATTTGCCCCAGTCACTGCGTAAAATGTTGGAACAATGGCAAAATGTTATGTTCGCAATGTGTTATCTCCAACACATTAAAAATGACTAATATGCCAAGTGAGCTACCACATCCAGTCAGTTGGACTCTAAGTCACAACAGTCATCTTATAGTCGGCACACGTGCCTGGGAGCTAATGAGACATTTCTCATGGATGAAATGGGTTTGTGTCACAATCTGTGCCGCTTCTTTGAGAGCTTTACTATCAGGGGATGAACATCTCTTTAGTAACTCAAACTTTGACTCTTTTCACCATCCGCTGTTACCGGAACCTCTGGAAAAGTTAAGCTCAATTTTCTTTTAGATTCCTTCTGAGACGAACAGCACCTATTTTTTTTTTAATGTCAATAACCGATTATGCAGATTTGAACCCGATTCTGTAGAAGAAGAAATTAGACGTGGTTGTTTTGCCATCAAAGGCTCAGAAGAGACTCTTTTCAAAGAGATCATTTCAATCCAGAATCTTCAGTGTCATGAATGTTTATTCTTTTTTTTTAAATTATTATTTTAATTTTGAGTCTGCCATCAATACAGTCAAGCCATGTAAGCATTCTCACACTTTTAATATCTTCCCCCAAGGGAGTGATAGATCTAAATGTGGCATATTTGCAACATAAAGAGCCCTGAAAAACTACTCTGCTAATCTCAGATTAATTGTTTAAGATTAAAAGAAAATATGAAAGTATATAAAACAGCGTAAGCATTTCAAGCTGAATTAGTCATTGAAGCAGATTAGTCACTGTGAAATTAGTCAGATGAATTGAAATAAGAAGAAACAGAATGTGCACATAAACACTATTACTTTTACCCGACTCTGCAATGCAGACTAATGCGGAGTTATGGTGCTGGGTTTTGTGCCAAAAGTTGAAATGCATGCAAAAAGTATTCTTTGCTAATCTCCACCTTCGTTTAATGCCAGGAAGAAGAAATCATAATTGCATTTCCATAGCAAATATTTCACAGAATTGGAAACAATTAACTCTTGGCTTCACTACATTCGCACTCTTTTAGCGCCACCGCCAGGACATCGTCCCCAAGTAGGTTTTTTTTCCATCCGTTCATGTCTGATCGACTCTTTTTCATTTGTGATGGAGGATTATCAGAAGAAAAGTTTGATTTAGCTAAAGTGTCCCTAGTTTGTTTGTTTTTTTTCCTATTAACCGCATCATTTGTGACTGCCAGTCAGTGGGAGCATTCACACAGCGCGGTGCGTTCATGGCCGTTCTGTGAGTTACTGATTCTTATCTTCCACCTGCAAGACGGGACTGCCCCCACTCACAGTTGTCACCGAATATCATCTTCCATTCGCGGACTGTCATCGTCGAGCTCGTCCCTATCTATCACTGTCAGATCGATTTTGATTTAATGCTGCTGTAATCAGAAAAACCCCGCTGGTCATTCGGTAATAGCTGTCACTAATTTTCATCGGGTCGCCATTCGTCTTTGGTCCGTTTCCTGTTTGCTCCGTCACCATTTCACCATCTAGTTGTACATTATAAAAGCCAAAGCTGCAAGACCGCCGACATAATCACAATGATGTGAAATGACAGAACAGTCATTTAACTGGCCCGCTACTGCCTCTTTTGAATTTCACATTACTCGTAAAAGGTATTAATTGTATCACACCTTGAGAAGGGATTTCAGTGTGATGCTGAGATTCATTGCACATTAACACCATATTAATTTTGCACCATGAGATTAGAAATATCCTCATGTACTTGTCATTAAAGGATGATAAGTGATGCACGGCAGTGTTGTGTACATAAATAAATGAGTTAATCAAAACACAGAATGCCATGATGAGAAAGCCTCTGATTAGAAACCGTCCCTCGATGCTGGCAATGGCTCCCTTATAATTAGTTTCAGTGCCCTGTTTTCCTTCCAAATTCCCCCTTATTACAGTACATTAATTAATAACTGGCTGAGAAGCCCCCATGCTGCTTTCGGAAAATGTGCTCCAATTTGGCATTTTGACCAGAAGTCCTGACCTCACCACTAACAGTCCTTTTCACTCGAGAACCATGAACTTAAGCTTGTGCTGTGTTCTGAATATCTTTATAGAGTTGTCGCATTCAACTGATTATTAATCGTGATAAATGCAACATGGTAGAAAAAGTCATTCAGTCTCGTCCAGTGTGAAACAAATACCTTCATCAGTGTTTTTGTTAAGCCGGAGTGTTGTCCATCCGTCCGTCCCATTCTTGTGAACACGATATCTCAGGAACACCTTGACGGAAATTCTTCAAATTTGGCGCAAACCCTCACATGGACTCAAGGATGAACTGATTAGATTTTGGTGGTCAGAGGTCATGGTCACTGTGACCTATTAAACTAATTTGTTGTCAAAACTCAAGAAGTTATACGCTAATTATGACAAACTGCGCTGATTGTATAGATCTTCTGTGCTGCCACGTTTGCAGCAACATTCACATATGAAGCATTGTAGTCCACCGCAAGCTCTTTGATTTTGTTGATATTGACCTTCAGGTGATTGTTGTTCACCGTATGACCAAGCTCTCCATCCGTCACTACATATATTATATGAGTCTGGACAGACATGGATGTTAACGGCAGTATTTCAAGTTAACTGTGTATACATTTTTATTTTATTCCTACATATTTAAAGCCTTTTAAATTGTGTATGCATTACTAGTACACTTTATACAGCATGTTGCAGTGTTGTACATGTTAGAATGTGTTATCCTACCTTTCAGGCAAGCATTAGTTTCCATTTATTACCATGGTTTCCATTTATTAGGGTATTTAAAATCAATCTATCAGAGAGAGCATTATGTCTGCTTTTTTATCAATGTATCATTATGGTGTCATGGTAGACTAGTTTCAGTATAAACGACACGATTCCAAAGCAGACACAAAGTTCATGAGGATGGATTAACTAACTCGTCTAGTAATATTAAAGTCCCTGCAAGTTGATTTCCCTACCAATTAAAAAAAAAAAGAAAAAAGAGAAAACTACCCTGAATGAAAAAAAAAAGGCACTCTGGTATGTTCTGGAAAATAACTCGCAGCAATGTTTATACTCTAAGCCAGTGAGCAAAATCATTCAAAATCAACTGTAAGTCTTTTAAACATGAAATCGTTGCACATATCCTGCAGGGAAGCGCAGTCTGCGCTCACTTTGTGTTGATTCTTTACAAAAGCTTACTTTGCTCCATTGTTTTCGCTCTTTCTTTTTTGCTTCTCCTGTGTTTGTTCTTTCTAGGCTTCTTGGACGCGACCAGACAAATACGAGGTATGGCTACTAAATATGGTAGCCTGACTGTAGTTGTAATAGCCCACACTTACACAGTAGAGCACCCCCCTTTTTTTTTGTTGCAGAGCAGAAGTGTTCACACTCAGCCCACATTTACTGCTCACTACATTTAGTTGTGCACTAAATGTGTAAATGTGGAGACCATTAGACACGTAGTACAGTAAATTTAATCCTTTTAGTTCCAGTATGCATTTAGACTTGCCCTATTTACTTGTCCCTGTTTATTTTTGTCGACACATTCCATCTCGAGCCGTTGAGACAGGCACAGTACCTCAAAGTAGATGTTCCATTCTTTTATTTTTTGGCCATGTAGCATGCTGCTATTTCCTGCTGCACGGTCTGGTTAGTTCTTATACTTTGCTTGATTTCAGGAAAGAAACAGATTCCTGCATCGGGTTGTTGGTGGGCCAGCAGCTCTATAAACTCAGAAAACACTGTCTGCTCTGCAGAGGGCTCAACCATGACTCACCAATATATACTAAATCTTAACAGCGTGGTTTTAAATAGTGTAGCTTTGCTATCATAAGCCAGGAGTCTGCATGTTTTTTTTAAATTTCAAGCTCACGCTACAGCAGCTGATTACTTTCAGTAAGAGGGGGAGTCAAATCACTGTCTTACTGGACCAGTTAACCCAAATTCTGACCAAAAAAAAAAAGGTTTTCTCACTTCTACTTTGTAGTATCTAGCCATGCAGATAAATTTGGCTTTATTATACAGGTTTTCCATTTATGGTGTGCCCATTTGAGGCATTACAGGGGCTTACAATTTAGTTACATTTTTAAGAATTTGTAAGAATCAGACCTGTGTGCACCAATCGGAAAAGATGAGAAGCATATTGGATTTTAAGTCCCAAAACACGTTTATACATGAGCCTCCTGCTTTCGTATTTGCTTGAAAAAGGAGCATGCAAACTCTTGGCCCTCCACAAAGTAGGAACTCCTGCCTGTAGATTGAACTGACACAATATAACAAGCTAACTTCACTCACTGCCACGCACACTTTTTTCACAACCCTGTTCTTCTGAAGACATACAACTCTCCTCTGACTGGTCTAAATAATTCCATCAGCCAATCACAGAATTCAGTGCTTGAATTGTTACTTCCCTGTATTTGTAAAAATGTATTTCAATAACCGCATCACATCTGAGTCTGTTTAACACACCCAACATGTGACCTCACATCGTTAAATAGACAGATTTAAGGCTCTGCAGACCACAACTGCAGCATTGTTATTATTATTATTCAATGGTCTTTTATGAGCTGTTTTGAGTAGTTTACAGTACTAGGAAATGTTTCACTTCTCTTGTCATAATTCTCTATAGAAATTCAACCTTTTCCCAATTTGAATACACTGTACAATACTGTATTCATTACTTCTAGGTGGCTTCATCATTCCATGATGGTGTTTTCCCTCAAAGTTTCCCTTCCTTCTGCAGACAGCTATTAGTAGACGTTAAGTCGCCTTTTGCCCTTTCTCACTTGTTTCTCTCAAACTGCTCGTCTCTACAGTGTGAGAGGAGTAAGAGTAGAAACAATGTCTTTAATCGGATATCTGTGTCTGGCTGTGAAGATAAAAGCTTTGAAGAAAAGAATACCATCACAGTAACTTGTCTCCTGATCTAAATTAAAGATTCCAGTCTTAATATTTTATGTGTCTGAAGATATTGTCAGTTTATGGTTCTGCACAGCAGTAAAGACAGAATTAGTACCATGTTAAATATTTTGAAGCAGTTCACAATAGAAAGTCAGTTGGTGATGAATGCACTTCGAATCTCACGCCATTGATCAAACTAATCCGGG
This sequence comes from Hollardia meadi, assembly GCA_037974645.1. Taxonomy (NCBI): domain Eukaryota; kingdom Metazoa; phylum Chordata; class Actinopteri; order Tetraodontiformes; family Triacanthodidae; genus Hollardia; species Hollardia meadi. The sequence goes on from JBBPCS010002276.1 coordinate 19,427, forward strand.
GTCACTGATAACAGTTTTGGCCCTGCTTGCAGTAGATGCTGGCTGAACTCTGCTCTGTGATAGGCATAAATCATAGGCTGCTAACAAGCAGGCATTATGTTATTAGTCCCAATGATAAATGAATCGCCAAAGTTGATATGATGCTAAAGAGAACTGCAAAGTATTTACAGTGTGCCTTTTTTCATTAAAAAGTCCACTATACAAGACAGCCTGCCTACTGAATGCCATTAATGTCAGCAGTGCTGAATAGACCATTCATGCAATCCTGAAGTAAGGAAAGATCACATGGCCTTCTTGCATTTACTAAAAATTTGTAAATCTTGTCAGTTATTTCTACATATAGGACTCTAACAAACTCAATAACAAAGCTACTGCAAGGTGTTAATGGAAGCATGGCATGAAGCACACTGTTCTTGTTCGCAGCTTGAGTCAGAGTCAGATATCTTTACAGCATCCAGGGAATAACAGATGCATTTTATGTTTAACAGTACATTATTCACCACTTGTCCATCATGAACTGCCTTGTAGAGTCATGATAAGTGACTTTACACCTCCAGGGCGCCATGAATTTGAAAGATTTAGACTGTAGAGAAAGGACCATTTGAATGCATCATTAGTTTTAGCAGGCTGTTTGATGTCCAGAGGAGGTGCAGGTTCACCTTCATGTGCCATATTCTGCAGGAGGATATAGCCCCCGAATTGGGAGACAGTTAATCATACGGTGGCCGTTTAAAGACATTTTTGGATCAGCTTCTCGGGCTCAGCTCAACTTTAAGACACACCGCTCTACTCTCATCAACCCAATTGTGCCTTATCCACTGCAGAAATAAAAAAAAAGCTATGGTCAGGATCTGCTTTTTTTAGTTCCTGGAACTAAATTTTGGCACAGCTCAGGAGGTAATACTCAATACAAGAGCTTTCAGGGGTTGCCAGCAGTGCTGTCATTCTTGATTGGTCAAGCAGACAACAATAACCACCAATTTTCTGCAGCATCTGTATCAACTTGGGCAGTGGTTCCCAAACTTTTCCATGTTAAGGACCAACTGTGATACGATTTTCTTTCCCAGGATCCCCCATCTGTTAAGGATTTTGCTTCAAGATGTTTATTACAGAGTGTAAAAAACCCCATGACCAAAATAGTCTGTCACATGCATTCTGTCACTGTGTTACTCATGGAGGGAATTAAAGTGAAAATAAATAATTTTCCTTTTTGCTGGGAACCCCCTCGAAAAACCACTGGGCAAGGGCAATGGAAGAGCAATGAAGACTGGCCCTCGGTTGTAATTAGAATGAGGATGCTGTTGGAAAACAAATAAAATGAAATAATGGATCACGTGCATGGATCGTGCAGCAACCCAACTGAAAAACGCTTCGCCACATTGTGAGTCGGGGACGTGCTTGTTCCAATCCCACACCAGCACCAACATGAAAGAAAACAACCCGATAACTCTGTCAGCTCCACTTCTTTCTTGGATGTCTGTCCCACGACTGCTCGCATTCCTTGCCAACAAAACAGAACTAACACAGAACAAAAACAGCAATAGCTGGTCCTGTTGTTTCTTATTTAACGAACTATCTCCAAAGCATCATGGTTCTCTAAAATACAGTGAAAACACAAGGGTGTTGTACCAAAGTCTCATAAGGTTCTTAAAAGTTCAGGTTATGGGATGCCCCAGGTTGCAGGTGCTGAAGTTCCCACAATGGCGCAGGGCAACAAGCTGTAGTTTCTTAAATCTATAGTATATAGTGTGTAATCAGTAGGTTGAATTTTTTTGTTCCTCATATCTCTTAACTGTTTGAAAGGCTTTCCGTGAAACATGTATCCATGTTGCACACAGGTTAAATTCTTCTATCTAGCGCCATCACCAGATCAAAATCCCAAGTCAATCAATAGTTTATGAACCAACACTTGCTAAACTCATTACATTCCCATAACCTCTGTGTCTATGCTGGTTCACAAAGCCGTGAGACAGCATAGCTGTAGACTTTGTTAATAACTTGGTCCTATTGATTTTTAGATTCTGGTTCATTTCATATGTTGACTGCTGATAAAAAATTTGCAATTCAAGCTGGAGCTAGAAAATTCTCACATGCCCTCCTTGTAATTACCATTACTGACATGAACAGTTGTTCCCAGTTGGCACTTTGCATTTACAGAAATCAACTTCGACATTAATGCAGAGTAAACATCTTTTTATGGAGTCAGTAGGGCGGCGGGTGGTGGAGAGGTGCTGAAATATTGAGGCAGCACATATAGAGTGAAGTGGCATTGTTCCCTGCGTCATTGATAGCGGCATGCCTGTGCAGATTCTGGCTGGCAGCCTCTCCTATATAACAGTTGTAGTACAGAATATATGACAAGCGAAACACTTGTATTGAAAGGTTGTGCAACAGAGTGCCAATGCTGCCCCACAAAGCAAAGAGGCAGTGACTGCGCAAACAGGAAGCTGTGAAAAATCAGTCAACCCCATTCCATGGAAATAAATGCCAAACTTCCTAATGCAAGTCCGTTCTAATCAATTCAGTGACAAATCAGAGTTGTAGGCTATAATTAAAATGATTCATTGGAATTAATTAATAAATCCGGTTTGCCTGTTAACGTCTACCTCTCTGGTATCATTAAAGCATTATTCACCATTAACCTTATATCCATTTACATTCCAACAGTGTGGCCAGTGCAGCTCCTTCCCATGTCACCGCAGTAAGACAAGATTAATGCTGCCCTTTCAAAATGTTCCTGGACACTCCCTCAGATCTTTAGTAAACAGCAGAATTGTTTCTGCCACATCTGCAACCCACCGCTCTGTAGAGACATGCCGTAATGCTAATACAACAAATATCAGTCAATTATTTACGAAACATAAATGCTGAAGCACGTAGAACGCCCAGAATTAATATTAATAGAAAAGCATTGCAGCCAGAAGGAAGATGTATATCCCCTGTTGGTTTCAACTGTGTGGCACCCAGAGGCAGAAAGCTGTTGCTGTACTTTTAACAGTCAGAGTCATCATTATTGATGTCTCTTTTGCCTGCTACCGTCTGCAGCACATTTTCAAGAATATATCCAAATTATTGTGCTGATGGGAAGGTTGTATTTGCGATAAATAGTGATCCGCATATGCACACCAGGTTCAGCTAAGGAGACCAGAGGCCTGTACTACGAAGTTCAACATACCCAGGATACCTTTCTGTTATCTGGCTTCACTAACAAATGCAATCACATAAAGTGGCCACACAAAGATGTTTATCAGCTCGATAAGTCAACCCAGGATTTCCTGATGTACCAGGAGCTTGTTCACGTGAAAGAGGAGCTGTTTGCTGCATATGACCAATCGAGGACATGACAAGTCTACTGGCGGCAGATTTTACAATGAAGGGCAAAGTATAGGAAACTATAGTTCCAGGTTCAGTTTAAGGTTCTTCAGGGAACTGAATGCAAAGAAAGAGTTCTTCAAACCTTGCAGCACTTAAAAAGGAAGGACAGCTGGGGAAAAAACAGAATTCACACGGCCGACTGTGTGAATGCGTAAATTATTAAACTTAATATCACTGCCCTATCATTAGGGCACGAGTGGATCTAACTGTAATTACACTTGTGTATTCCATTAAATGAATGTGTTGTGTTGTCGATGCATTCTTGTGGCGTGTGTTTTGCAGTTTTAGCCTGTCAGCTGCAGCCGCAGTGTCAAACAGATTAGAGAGCAAATAAAAAAGTTACTATGAAAACATAATTCAAGGCGCTTTCATATCTTTTAAGTGCAAGGGGAACAATGCTTTGCTGATTCCAACGGTTTCTGTTGTAGGGTGATATCGGTAAGCTATACAAAAGCACAATAATGATTTTTGACAGAAAAGAAATTTAAATGAAGTAGAGAGGAGGGGGCCGGGATCTTCTCTGAATGATAATGACATTTTCCAGAGGATTGATTGGTCAGTAGGCGGTGCTTTTATACGCATTTATCTCTTATCTGGAACATAACCTGCTCCGGAGCTGGTTAGCTCTGCAGCAGAAGTTACCACGGCGATGTGCGAAGAAGTAAGTAAGAAGTGAACCAGCTTCGTAACACTGAAAACCCACAGTGAACCCTGAAGTTACCTCGCTGCCCACGAATCCTGCTTCCTTGTACAGGCCTCTGCTAGAAGAAAGGTTTAACGAGCCATTTGTCCCAACTGCAATTAGACTGGATGTAAACCTGCAACTAGACTGCTAATTGGTCGGGACAGTAACTGACGTACCGTGGGAGTTTGCAGTTTATTGACCCACATTTTATTGATTTCAAGATTGCTGTGTGTACTTTGGTCACCTGAATTTTCTTAACCAGGGGCAATAACACTTACCGTCACCTCAAACTTTAATCTCAGTTACACACTGAAGAATGAGGCTGGTGAATCTCTACATTTTCTTATTGTCAACAAAGCCTCCTTGCTCCCCATTCTGTCTATGTCACTCACGTCAATGAGAAAAATATAGAGCACCGGCCTTATCCATTTTTTTTAAAAATCATAATAAAAATAGGCACCAACTTCTAACCTGTACAAGATTCTCTTTTTTCTCTCTCTCTCTGATTTTGCACTACGATTCACATATTGTAGGTCACCGGTCAGTCAAACGGTGTTCGTCACCGTTCCACCATTTCTGTTTTGCTCTTTTAAGCTGGTGAAATTGCCGAGTTCACTTCCAAGTTCATCTTCTATTTCATTCTTTATTGCAAACAGAAACATAACCTCATCACCTCCTTTCTTTAGGTCTTTTTTTTGTGTATAAGCTCTCAGTGTTTAGACCAACAAATATAAAACTCTCAGAAAAACAAGCTAGGTATAATCAGTGATAACAGCAGACGTATATTCACTTGTCAGGCTTTATAAGTGGGACTAATCACCTCCTCTTCTTTGTTGTAGAGCCTTGATCGAAACATTGTGGTACGCAGCCATGCACGGGTGTCCTCTCTCACCTTGAAAAACATCCAGTTCACTTATGCCGGCCAGTATCTCTGCACCGCCAGCAACTCCATCGGTCAGGACAACCAGCACATGTACCTGGAGGTCCGCTGTAAGTCACCCCAACTCTTCCTACACCTGCTCTAACGGTTTAACCGTGCTGTCAGCATCACCACTGGTTTGTAATGTTGTTATTCAGTCATGCGTGAATGGAACTAAGAGGATGAACAGCTGTTGTTTTTTACATTTCAATGAAAGCAAATAAATGTATTGCGAAATGTTGAACTATTTCAACGCGTTCTCATCCCAGCTCGTCACATACCAACATTTTGTGATGCGCCTTTTGCGTCTTAACCAGAAGCGCAAGGTACCTTGGCCGACACGCTAAGCCTTCTCTTCAGCGTCTGCACAAGGTCTACCTTATTTTGTTTAGGTTTAGGCACAAAACATTAGTGTCTTTTGGTTAAGTTTAGGCACAAAACCTACTTGGTTAGGTTCAGGAAATGACTGGTGATGCTTGGTTTCAAACGGGATGCGAACTCCGGTCTCCTGGGTCAAAGTCGTGTGTCTGACACAGACGGCTTTACGTCGCAGGTACATCAAACCCTCGTGCGCCTGGATGTGACGTGAAGGGCCGTGACGAAACATCGATATCTGACGAGCTGGGCATAAGAACGGGCTCATTATTATTTGAAGAAAAAAATATTCTTAGTAAATTGAACTCAGAATTGACTGTATTCTTTTTTTGGCAGATGGCAAATCATATTTTTTCATGAGGCCAGAATCCAATTTCAACCCATAACCACTGCTACACATATTATAGACTGATATAGGTCAAAGAATAACTGTCAGTGTCAGACAGTACCGATGTACTGTCTGACACTGACATCCTGACAAGTACCGATGTCAGGATATAAAAGCTAAAAGAACTCTTCCAAAGGAAACTCTGTAACAGGCATACATCTGTCTTTTGTTGGCCCTGATGAAGAACAGCTGCTGCAGCCGCTCCTGTCTCCATATTTACCCAGGATAGCCTTCAAATAAAATGTCACAAAGTGTTGAAGCTCCAGTAAAAAATGTTAGTGACTTGTTGTAGATCGTAAAATTACATCCTTTGACCGTGACATATGACCAGTCTGTGATGTGCAGTGCATTCCGCGAGTAATTTTGTTGTAAATGACATTTTTGGTTCCCCAGACGTTTTCTCGATACGTCCGTCTCTGCTCGGGTAACGATTTCCTCTGTTTTTCCTGAAATCCTTTTTGACAGCACCCTGAGATCTTTTCCGGGCTCTGCTCCTTAGCTGTTGCGTTTACCTGTAGACAGAAAAATCAATTGCACTTACACGTCTTTCCAGTCAAGAAAAGATTTGAGACTCATGCCCTTTATTTAAACCCGCCCGGTGGCTGCCTTGCATGTGCAAATCTCTCTCTCAGCATCTCCTGCAAGAGATTTCTCCTCATATGATCGTTTAATGTTGGTGCAAAAGAGCCTCTCCAGACAGAAGATCTCGATTGTTGATATAAAAAAAACCAGATAAAAGTTCTGCAGCCTGTTGCATGACCTGAAAATAAGTTTAAGCATAAATTCAAGTGTAAAGTCAACACTTTGTGGTTGGCTGTGAAAAGTCAGTTTTACATAAAAATTGCTACTTTGTTCATATGCCTCATCTCTACTCACACTATAGGCTGCCCACAGTCAAAATATTACAGACAGCCTACAGGACTACTTTATTAAAAAAGAAAACATAGTATACAGTAAGTGTGAAGGGAAGTGTGAAGTGCATTTGGTCCTTTTAACACTACTTCTGGTACTTTAGTGTTTTTCATGGAGGTTTCACTCGTAAAGAGTATCAAAGACGATAACAGCGTCAATGAAAGTCTGAGGAAAACTCCCATCTTAGAGGAAAGATTCCGCTTTTTTCCCTTCTGTGGCTCTTCTAACATCAGTCCCTACTACTCTACTACTACTAGTTATTGCATAAGTTACCAAACTATGTATAGAGATTACACAAAACTTACACAGAGCTGGTCCAACTTGCTTGTCATCAGACACACAAAGCTCTTTTATTCATGGCTGTGTTGAATGAACAGTTCACCCACAAATGAAAATTCAGTCACAGCAAAACAGCATTGCGACATTCTCCTAAAGAAGTTCTTCAGGAGAATGTTTCCAACAGCTGAGGAATTCTTTTAAAAGATCAGATAACATAAGATAATCCTTTATTAGTCCCACAGTGGGGAAATTGCAGTGTTACAACAGCAAACGTGGATCGCTAAATAGTAGAGGCATCAGAAAACAGTAAATAATAAATAATAGGTAAGCATGTAATATAAAAAATATGATCACTATAAACAAGGGGAATATAAAAAAAAGAGAATAAACTATGGGAATAGTAAAATAACGGGAACAGGCTCAATGGTTGGCACTATTGCACAAGTTGAAATGTAGATATTGCACAGTTGGTATGAGATAATAATGTCCTGAGTATTGCACAGTATAATATACATTCATATTCCTTGAGTGTAACATTATTATTGCACATTAGTTACAGTTGTAGGATTATTGTGTGTGCGGTCAGCTGGAGGACGTGCGGTTGTACAGTCTGACAGCTGCAGGAAGGAAGGATCTGCGATAGCGTTCCTTCACACACTTCGGGTGACGCAGCCTGTCGCTGAAGGAGCTCTGCAGTGCTGAGAGTGTGTCCTGCAGGGGATGGGAGCTGTTCTCCATCATGACATGACGACAGCTTAGCCATCATCGTCCTGCCACCCACAACCTCCACTGGTTCCAGGGGGCATCCCAGGAGAGGGCTGGCCTTCTTGATCAGTTTGTCAAGTCTCTTCCTGTCAGCCGTCAAGATGCTGCTCCCCCAGCTGACCACACTGTAAAAGATGGCTGATGCCACCACAGTGTCATGAAAATCATAAAATGGCTTTATACAGCTTGTCTGGGTTAGACTAATCAACTTATCCAGAATCCCTGAAATCCCAAATTGAAAGACGTCATTTACGCCCTTAAGGAAAAATCTTTGCTGTGGCCGCTGGCTAAAAGCGCCTTTTCAAATCAATTTGGAATATCGGGGCTTCCCGAGGCTTGGATTACACCAGAGCAGCTGAATGGAGACATTTTATGTATTTTCTCCAGAAATGTTTTGTGAACTAAAAAAAAACTTGACCTGACTTTCCATCAACATGCAGTGAGTTTATAATGACTGAATTTTCATTTTTGGGTGAATGTTCGGTTCCTTTAAGTATTTTGGTCCTAACACGAAGCAGGACCACAAAGCTTCACTTTACCAGCTCCTAAAGAAATCCGTCGGAACAGTCGCCTCAAAGTAAGAACAGAGCTTGCTGGGCCAGTGGTGCCACTGTGATTTGTTACCATGGAAACAAAGGTCTCTGTTCTGACATAGCCTCGAGGTGCAGTGGACTTTTAGCTTAAAAAAATAACTTTTTTGCAACTGTCTAATTACTGTTAACTTTGAGCGTCCTAACTCTAGACTAAAATACTACAACACAACATATATATATATATACATAACATATATGATTTAAAATTCTATATATAATATAGACAGAAGTCATGAGAGATACAGATGCATCAAACTCTGGGTGGATTTGAACTCTGGGCATTGGGGTCATCTTGGATGTTTTAACGGGAGAGGATCATCAGGAGGCCCAAAAAGAATTTTAAGGTTTCCATAAATGCTGTAAAGCCTAAATTATACATCTGTGTGGGTGCAAATCCTTTTGATTGCTGAATTATTTTCTGCTATTCTGAAAAGAAGCCACGGTGAGTAAGTATTAAGATACAAGTGTTCTCTATTTGTTTGTCCACTCTAGATTTCAACTGAAACCACGATTATGAGGTTAAATTGGTTGGAGGTGTTAAAATCCATTTAGGGCAATTTATTGTGGATCTAAACACCCTCAAATTAAAGCTGAAAGCCAGCACTTGAACTTCCAATCACTTCAACTCTAATGTCCTGGAGAAAACAGCAAGAGAGAAACTGGACCTTAACATCAAAGGTGTAAAATAATAGACCCATACAAAATAAATCACTCTCAATCATCACTTATGACCCACTAGAAGTGTGTGGTTGTGTCTGCATCTGCAGGCAAACAGCCTGTATTTTGCTGTGTTTGGGATGTCTCTGGGTATTAGCCTTTGGGAAGTGGGTTTGGAGCCTGCAGCCAATAACAACGTGCAGGGTATGAGGTCAGGACCGTATACAAAATGTGTCTGTGTCTATTCCCTGCTCTCGGTCTGTCATGAATGTAAAAAGAGCAGCAGGTCTGTGTGTCTATAAAGTGGACAGGGCTGAGTTACACACAAGCGCACACACGCAGAGCAGCGAGGCGAGCGGCGGACAGGATGAAGTGCGGCTTCGGCTGCATTCAAATTCGCCAACGCGGCTGTCACTACCTGATCTGAATCGCTGCCCGATCCGAGTAGCGCATGCACGAGCGCATCTGTGATCCTGGACAGCTCGGTACGGCAATACCACTTGGACAAACCCCACCAGAACTGCAGACATTAAACAAGCTTTAACTTATTGCTATGAAATAAATTGATATTGCACACTTTCACTATACTCTACATGCTGCCAAAGGGCTGGATTTTCATGTAAAAATTAAGACTCAATTTATGTCACCAATAACAACACTTGGAAACACTAAGGGGAGGAAAGTTTACTTCCACTTTAAGTTTACTTGTGATTATGTTGATGTGATGTGATGTATGGTTGCTTGCTGTGTACTGTCCAAATATTTGGGCAAATTGTGGTTGATGCTTTGACAATATTGTTCTTACCTTTGTGTAAGGGATCTTTGAATTGAACTGAAGTGGGGGAAAAAAAAAAGTATGGTACAACAGGTTGTTGTGTGGTTTGTCCAAGTGGTGTTGCCCAACCTAGCTATCCAAGATGGCGGATGCGTTCGTTCCTCAGATAGGGCAGCTTTATATCTGGTAGTGACAGCGGCACCTTCCCCCAGGGTAATGCAGGGATGTGCGGAGGTATGAGCATCAGAAAATGAGCCGGGGAGGAGGGGCCAACTTGGAATGGTGTGTTTACAAACAGCAACTGACAAATTCTGCATAATTAAGCTGACGTGTTTAAGGCATGCATATTTCAAACATACTTGGAAAGATTGGATGGGCATAATGGAAGACAAAGTATATTTTATCTAATTTTTGGTTACCTTGAAAGAAAAGAAAAAATGAGATAAATAAAGCCAGTGAACGCTTAATTGGATTAATATGCCCTGCTCTCAATGCACCAGCAATTTGCCCCAGATATAATCACAATGCAGCATTGACAGAGTTGTTTGAGGGCTGGCAGTTAGTTTGAGTAATCAGTGAGTAATCAGGTAGCTGATTCACTGTTGCCAAGCAATTATCACTAAGAAAAGGTGCTTTGTCTTGAGCACAGCTCTCACTCTCTGTCCTCTCTATCACCACTCTCCCACTCACACAATGAAGACGTTATCACGCCACGGAACTTCCTATCTGCCGCACAGCATGATCCTATTAGCCGGGCTGAGTGGGTCTATGTTTGCTGCTGAAGGACTGATAGTAAAGTTTTCATATCTTCTCTGTTTGAGCTGCGTTTTGTCGGCGGCCGAGGTTAGTTTAGCATGGAAGTCCAAAGAAAACACTTTCTGAGCTGCAAGCAGGTCATTTTCTATGCACTCATCTCTGCCTTGTTGTTAGAAGTTCCAGTCTCTATTTCAAAATCTTCAAAACAAAATTGCAATGGTGCATCTATATTTAAAGACTGTGAAGCTGCAGCCAGTTGACTCTAAATGTATCCATGAATTTGTTTCTTTTTACGTATAGTTTTACATTTTGTAAACGCAACTAAATACAGTGTGTCACTTTGATTTCATGTGCAGGCAGCTGTGGTCTTCCACACAACATTTCCTCTGAGCCAAGACAAATCAAAGGTGTGGCCAAACCATGACAATCCAATCTCGACCTAATGGTCACCCTTAAAATTCTAACTGCAGCGTCCGATCCAAGTGCTTACATAGCTATTGAAAAAATATGTTATAGCAATGATCGAAATAGTGCTTAATTGCAGTCACCGCCTTGGAAAAGCACATCAGGCAAAAGAGCATGTAACAAATGTGATCAAATGCAAAAGCGGTGTCCCTTCAGCACCATGTGCTGAAAGGTTGGTAATATTTAAACTATTATACGTGGATTAAAAAAACGCACCGTACCGTGCTTCTGCTGCTGGTTTCTAGCAGCTCTTCCTGTGATCGGCCGCTTACTGTTCAACTCTTCCGCTCCTAAAGTTGATAAAGTATTACGTTTCTAAATACCTAGTACTGCAATTATACCTTGGTAATTAATACCATTGTATTCACCAATATGTTTATTTCTATTTTATGTTGTATGTGACCTGCATGAGAACCACACGCAGACACATTCCCATTATTTGCAAACGTATTGATAATCTCACATAGTGGCTTCAGAAATCAAAGAGGCAGGTCACAGACACTGCAGTGAGTCAATGAGGCCCAAAAGTAGAATTGATAGAAAGAGCGAGAGTCTAATCAGAGCTGCGGGGGATGGAGCGTCTATCGACTCAGCCTCGTCCATCAATCCCAGCGGCAGCACACTGCAGACTTTTCAAGGATCTGGGGTCAGAAGTAAAGCCCCGGCTGTGTCAGGGGCCACAGAGTTTCACAGCACTCCAGAAGCACACTTCACTGCATCGAGAAGCACTGCTCAGTGACGTGAGCAGGATATAATAAAAAGGAAACAAAGCAGGGAAACAGTCTTCTCCTGCAGCCTCTTAATGATGCCAAAACTGAAGGCTCAGGGTGAAGAGTTTTGAGCCATATGGTATGAATTCAATTCACTGAGCAAGTCAAAGTAGCTTGCTAAATGGGGCTCACACTGTAGCATGACTGGTCAGAGCGTTATATTGTTATCAAACATATATAAAGCCGTCACAGAGGAGAGGAGGGATGATGTTCATCATGCCCAAAATAAACCAGCTGAATTTTCTTATATATCAACTGAGGCAGCAGAGGATGTCACAAAACACCTTGTACAGAGGTAAATACAGCTGTTGGAATTGCAGTTTCTGTTGCTGTGATTGCCCCAGATGCTTTCAGGGAGTGTGTTTTAAATGGCTTTTTTGATTGCAAAGATTTCTAAATGAATTGTCTCGCTGGTAGTGATGGTAAAATTTGCTGGAAATGCTGAGAAGAGGAGCTTCAGGAAAGAAAGGAAATATTGTCATCCCTCAAATGACTTTCTCCTGCAAAAGACGCCTCCATGGGGCCTCCCCCAGCGGACTGATTCCTATCAGTCCTGTGGATTTTTCATGCAGAGCTTTGCTGGATTTGATGGTAATGCCTATGTTTGTGTAAAAAGGGATATTAGGTGTCACCAATAGAACATCTTCCCCTGGAATCAATTCAGGAGTTAGCCCTGGATTGTAGAAATATTACATTAAGACCCCTGTTAGATGAAAATGGGATTTTTGTGCTGAGCATTTTATTCAAGTTGTCAAAATTGCTGCATAAATTAGTGCTACAATGGTTAGTAGACTAATTTAGTTGATCAAAAGAAAACGAATTGCCACATGTTTTGATAATCCATTAATCGTTTCAAGCATTTTTTCAAGCCACAATGTCAAACTTTTGCTGGTTCCAGCTGCTAAAATGCAAGAATTTGCTGCTTTTCTTTGTCGTGTATGATAGTAAATAAAGAGTCTTTGGGTTTTGGACTTTCGGCTGGACAAAGAAGTGATCTTGTAGACTAAATGATTCATGAAATCCTGAAAATAATCGACAATGGAAATAATCTTTAGTTGCAACCTTAGCACAAACGGAAGCCTGGCGTAGACCACTCGATGGTTGCCATGATTTGCTTGTCCCACATCCATATTTGAGATCTCATGCTGAAACTGAATTCACACTTTCAGGCACATCTCGATTTTATGTTAGCCAAATTTAAGTTATGTAGCTTATGCACCCCTTATGTCACCATGACAAAACAATCAGATGAAAGTCTGATAATTAACTACAGACAGTTAAAGCTTCAGACTGTACACTGAACATGCAAATAACATCCATGCTCTAATAAATTTAAGCTATTTTTTTTATTAATTATTATTTTATTAACTTTTTTCTGATTTTATCAAGGTTACCTGGTACAGCAGACACACTACTGAGTCTGTTTAATGATACCATAGTGAACTGTAGTAGTCGGTGTTTACTTTCTTCCTGGCACTTTCAATACATGTTTCAAAAAGTGTTTCAAAATGAAATTACCTCGAAATGTTCAGTCTTGGGGCAATGGTTGCTTCAAATCTAAATATTACCTTGATATTAAGAGGAAAGAGGGAGAAAGTACTTCTCAGGACTTTTCAGATCCATTTCACCAATCCTCCTTGAAAAATTCCAAGCATGCAGTGTTTATCTTTGTCTAAAAATAATGAACCCTTGAACTTTTGGATTATTTCCTGTGATTACTTTGCATTTTCTCTCCTGGTGCATGTCTTCTCCAAACACGCCTGTTTTGATGTGTGCCATCTTTACTCCCTTGTGTGTTGCTGCAGACGCTCCAAAGATCGTGGGTGCAGTGGCGGTGTTCACGTGGGAGGGAAACCCGGCCAACATCAGCTGTGAGGTGGAGGCTCACCCCGGGGCCTCGGTGATTTGGTTCAAAGACGGCCTCCAGCTGCCCTCTGCCAACTACACCAACTTGAGGATCCACAACACACCAACCAACAGTTACCTGGAGGTCTGCTGCACCTTCCTGACATACAAAAACACAACGAGGCTGTTTTTGCAATAAACCGAAAGCTCCATTTTTTGGCAGGGCACATCTGCTGTCAGATATTATTAGATTTTGTGTCTGCAACAGCTGTAGTTTCTTAACAGATAAAGGTCAACTACAAGCGATTCTAAGTAGTTTTTATTCCACTGAGAGAAGATATGAGCTGCTGATTCTTAAACAACGATTTAAACAGTCTTTTTTTAGTGTGTATGTTTTTCCCATTTCTAAATGAGTCATTTTTGATTAATCAAAAATTTCTCTTTGCAATTCATAGCATGAAACAGAAAAAAAAAACACATTTCCAGTGAGACGAGTGAGTGTACTGAATAATGAATAGCTAACAAGTAGTAGTTCTATAGCAACTGTGAATCAATGATGATAATAGTCGACAAGTTGTTGAGTGCAGAGTGCTGGATACTATGGTAAAGAACCATTGTGTAATGATTAGTTCCTGCAGTGGATATCTTTGCATCTGCATACGGACCACTCTCCAAATTAATCACTTTTCATTAACCATGAATAAACTGCTGAATGGCACAAAGCCAATAACCAAGAACATTCAAGTTTTCCTCTGGTCTATTCGATCTCTCGTCGTATTTAGTTTCTTGTTAACCTGTCGTTTTCTGTCTCTCAGGTCACCCCTGATTCTCAGAATGACTTTGGAAGTTACAACTGCACAGCAACCAATGCGATGGGCACTGAGTCTAAGGAGTTTCTTCTTATCCAAGCAGGTTTGTCCACAGAATATCAAGCATCTCACTGAACTCAATGTGTTTGTGTGTGTCTTTTTATTAAGTAAAGTTTTGAAGAAAAAGGTCAAACATTTAAAATCCCAAACGGTGGTAAGTGCAAGTGTTTGGAGTTTGATGACTACTCATTAATGGTATATTATAAATGAAAACCACCAGAACCTCCATTCTCCAACTTCAATCTTTACCTAGCCAAAGTCATAATACCCAACATAAATCCAACCATTTGTTTCCATCTCTGTTGTGTTTGTATTTACAGTAATCCATCTATCCATTCACTACTGTCCCCAAGGCAATTTAGGAAGGCACAGATTTCTTTGACAGAGCTAACGGGGTCATAGCTGAGATATGTCTGTATAAAGCCTGCATACAAATTCACACAAATTGATATTGATATCGGGCCCTGTCTCACGCCAGGTGCAAAGCGGCGCACAGCTCAGTGCAAGTGTGAGTTTCGGACCAGCTCTGTTGTCATTTCTACACCCAGTGAATGTTGTGTATGAAGCAAAGAATAATTGCGCCGCTGACCAACAAAAACCTGGTAAAAAGTCAATGGGACAGTAATTCCTGTCTTTTAAAGGGCGCATTATTTAGATAGTAAGATTCATCGGAATACGTGGGTTCACTCAACGTGGCAGCGTAGCAGCCTCCTCCGAATACTGGTGCATTTGCGCATATGTAGTCATATGGAATTGTTGATGAGATAGTTTGTGTGCACCTTCACTTTGCACATGAGCAGATCAGTTTCCTCAGCATCCGCCTCTCCATCTTGCAGAATCTGCCATTTAAACAGCAATGTGCGAGATGCAGGTGCTACTGGCTTTAAAGGAAATGGGAAATGACACTCTGATTGGATTAATTCATGTTTCATCCATTCATTCATTCACTAGGAGACTGAATACAATCCCTTTGCATCATGTTTACTTACTTTTGCGCCCCGATTTTGCGTCTTTTAAGGAGCAAGCCCTAAATGCACTTGCACGATAGATCCTTTAAATAGGCCAGATTGTGGTTATGTATGAGATGTCCAACAAAAAACAAAACAAAATATAAAGTCGGACCATGCACAGAATCATCAGGCATTCACAGCACAGACAGGTAATGAGCAAAGATGCAAATCACAGTAGAACTGACCTTCACTTCCTTTTTTCTTTGCACTGTATTTTGTTGGTTTCAGGTTCACTTGATATACAAAAATAGTTTTGGGCCCATTAGCTGAAGTAGGTCACTCAGGACCTTGTCTAAATACAGTGTAGTGGAATTAATTGTGCTAACAACCTCTGCTGCCACTGTGTGATATACCGTATGCCCTTTGAGGTGTTTTCGCTCTGCTTTTTCATTTGCTGCATAACTCATCAGTATGCGTGAAGTGACTCCTTCCAACCAGTTGCACCAAAAGGGTACCAAACAGAATACTTCAAATATCTCTTCACACCTTATTTTCCCACAGTGAGAGCTTCACTTAACAATTCCATTTCAATTTTAATGGTAATTAAACCGTCTCTGAATTACATACTAATGGCACTATCCCAAAAAAAAACAGGTAGGTTAATCATATAGGGGAAAATAGCTTTCAGCGTTTTTTCTGTTTGCAGCTCTAGGAAGTCTGCACAAGTGTAATTTTTTGCAGTTTATTATCCTCCGGAAACCATCAATATCCTGTATCAGCATTTGTGAACAGTAATTGTCAACTAGATTGATTCCCATCATTATGCCGTACCCAATAGATAGAAAAACAGCGTCACAGTGCCTACAGAACACTACGTAGTTGTGTAGGGTGCTCCATTTCTGTGGCACTCTGGCCTGTCCACATAAATCAAAGTGCAACTCTGGCTGGAGGTGAAGCTGTTGCTGCAGACTCATTCAGGCATGTCCAACAGATCTTCAGTTATTTAGCAACCAGAGGCTTTTGGGCACCAGAGGCTTGTCAGCTCCACAGTAGTGAAAGGGGCTGATTGGGAGCAGTGCATTATCAGTAGGTGTTGCAGGGGCCATTATCAGTCTGAGTCAAAACATCAGCTCCTCTGAAGCCTCTCCCTTCCACAGCACAAAAGTGTACATATAGTCCTGCAACCCTACATGCTAGAAACACTCAATTTCTTGTCATTGACTCTTATTTTGAAAGCTTAAATGCTTTATTTTGAAGGCTCTCACACAGCAACCAGATATATACATTACTAACTTGCAATAATTAGTTTATCATAAAAAAATTTTTTTTTAAAGAAATTAAACTGGACTTGTTCATATTGGGCTACATAGGCATAAGATTTAAGCAAATAAGTCAATTTGATCTAGTTTGTGGATGAAGTTTAATTTTTTCATGAAGTCCCATTTAAAAGTAGAATTAAAATATCAAAACTTGTTGCTCACTTCCTTTGTTTTCAATTATACACTGTGTATAAATAGAAAAGCACATTTCTAAACGGGTTTAGACGCTTCTAGATGAGTGTGGTGGTGAGTGTGATATTATCTTGAGTAACAAATCAAATGGCACTGTGGTAAGAGATTTACAGAGACAAATGGCAAACATCGTGCACTGTGTGGTTACATGCTGTTTCTGAATCATTAGATTTAGTGTATTTAATTGGATTATTTCCATCATTTTTTTAGCCTTTTGAATGACTTTTTGAATTTTGGTCTGTTGCAGAGGTGCCATCGTCACCAGAAATAGAAGATGTGCAGTCTTTCTCCAGCACAGCAGTTGTAGAGTTTGAAGAACCCGACGCCACGGGTGGAGTGCCCATTATCAAGTACAGAGTGGAATGGCGTATACCTGGCCAGGACTGGACTGGTATGGAGTACAAGGCTGAGGACGGTGAGTCACACATCCCTCCTGAATTACGCCGGCTCTTATGTGCCTCTCCTTCGTAGAAGCATGTATAAGAATCTGTACTATATCAGTAGATTTACAAACTTAATTTCACAAGATATTCAGGGGTTTTTTTAGCGTCCTATTTGACAATTGATCAAGAAACACCTTCTGTAATGGAGTTACCATGTACCCAGAAGCCCTTGAAAAATAGACTTTTAATCGAGTAGAGTGGATGCAAGGGATGTTATTAAATTCTCTCTTCAGACTCAGCCTTTTCTGCGGTCTCTTAAGATGCATCACTTGCATCAGCTCCCCCTTAGTACCTCTTAATTCATTTTTATTCTTCACAGCCAAATGAGGCATCTTGGCTCTCAAAGAAGAAATTTCTACGTAGTCTCCAATGTCTGTTGACAACTAACATCCATAAAACGGTTTAGAAATCATGTAAAAAAAAAAAAATTTAAAAAAAGGTAATAACTCAGGTAATTCATTGCACCGAGAGACTGAGAAGAGACTTTTTGAGGTGCAGCTTTCACAAAAACATATAATTTTGCAATATATTGTCTAACTTCAGACAAAAAGAAGAAACACTAGGATGCAACATTCGCGACATTTCCTGTTATTGTTATTTAAACAATGAATCTGACAAAATCCATGAAAGCTTGGTTCGTCAGTTCATTTTATGACTGTACTCAAGCTTCAGTCTGGTCTGATCAAATGGCGTATGAATAACACGCCAATGTCTTAAGTTGTGTGTTGCTTTTCATTTAACGCTGTCTGCGTTAACCTTTTCTCATGCATTTTTAGGCGTGAATGCAATACAGAAAACAATTTAAGATGACGTAGTATAAAGAGCAAGAAAGTGTGCAGGAGGAGGAGGTTGGGATGGTGGATGGGTCAAACGGACAGTGGACCCAGGAGGCCGGGCTTCACTTCCCGTGTGAAACGAAACTGTTTTTAACCTGAAAACAATGATGATTTTTTTCCCCCTAAACCTAACCAAGTTGTTTTATGCCTAAACTTAACCAAACTGCGACCCTAGGTCATGTGACTAAGACAACAAATGTCACATGACGAAAGTCCCCTGACGTTGTCGTTTCCTGCATGTCTAAAAGTCGCGGGAACGCGTGCGGATGCCGTTATGCGACATGGGAAAAGCTTAAAATGCGTGAAATGACACAGGGAATGACCTTAAAAGTGGCGTGCTACTCACACGCCATCCCATGAGATCAGGGTGCATGGTTCTTATGTTCCTGACACACTGATAGGCTACTTAAGTCTGTCCATTCATAAACAGATACAGTATTGGCTGTGTGTTAAAAACCTTTAGACATGCAGGCAAAATTGTATTATTAGTGTTGTTATTTTAGGGTCTATTTTTTTTGCATGAAGGAAATATGGGCCAAAACTTCAGAAAACATCTTAGCCAGCAATAACATTTAATCCAAACATGACAGTAGCTGATGTTTGGAGGAGAGGTGCCTAAATGACAGTCAGCTCAGACACTGACAGGCCTGAGATAATATCCTCTGCCCCACTGAGGGTTTGTGGCTCTTACAAATCTGGACGGTTTTCATGCTGTCTGCCACATGGGACCGATCAGTCAGTGGCTGACAGGCTCTGCTGTCAGCTCAAGGCCCAGGAGCCGCCTGTCATGCAAGCGTACACACATGCACCCACGCACCAATGTCACCAACAATACCTCATTCAACTAAATCAGCTACATCTGGTGAATTATTTCCAAAGCACATATGCATGGAATGAACCAAGTCTGTTGTACTGTACAGCACATACATTTGTTACAGTATATTTGCAGCTTTAATGTGTAAAAGCAGGAATAACTAAGTCCTGGTCATTTAAGCTACAACATGACAGGAAGGAAGGAAGTATACTGTTACTGATACAGGATTATCAAGTAGCTGCAATGTGTCAATTCAAAAGGTAACTGAGTTTTAAGGGTCTCTCACAGTATTGTGAACCAGGGCTGCCATCATATGTTTGAAAGCAGTACTGCCAGATATGGATACCGCACCCATGACCATAAGGGTCCATATATAGATATCTACATCTGCAGTGTGCACGTACATGAAGCCATAAGTCCAAAGTTAAAGTACACCTGCTGTGCTTTATACTGTACTGTCACCTGTAATCACTTCATATTTAATGTTTTATGAATTAAATATGTACCTGTATCGTATTTGGTCTTTAATAAACAATAATACACTGTAGCTAGATTTATGAGGCAGATATTCCTCTTTGCTAACCCATGATGGCAGTCGGCTTGTTGACATTTCCATAGGGCGTAAGTGTAAGTGCACAGGGGGGTAATGAATGAATTGCTATTTTTTTATTTGTGTTTGTTTTGTTGATCTCAGGCTTCAAAGATAAGGATGGCCATCAACAAATCACATGAAAAGAAACAAGACCATGTTGGTCCTTCTTTCAATACTTCCCTTATATGGCAGTAAACTCCAAACCCATTCATTCTTACTGACAATATACATTTTTAGAAAAATGGGTGACAAATATATATTTTAATCTTTTAACTGGCAAAATAATTTCCTAAAAAAAGAAGGAAAAAAAGGATAGGCGTTGTAGCTTTTAGCAAATGTTTTTCAAACGAGGGTAGGATAAATAGTGTTTTTGTTGGGGACTATTTTATTATTTTAGACAACGGGAAGGTGCACGTGGGTTTGACTTTGGGCAACATTGCACTGGTTGGCTCTTAGATATGTTTATAATAGCTTTTGTGCAGAGAGGAATAAGCTACACGGATCAGCCACAACATTAAAACCACTGACAGATGAAGTGAATGACATTGATCGTGGCTACAGTACAATGTTCTAGTGG
>JBBPCS010002277.1:0-13725 GCA_037974645.1 Hollardia meadi
CCCGTTACGTGGATATGCAGCATGACTATGTTACTACTAGTTAAGCAGGCTGCTATAAAGGTTTGTTGTGAAGTCCGTAACCGGAACCGGTACTGGGGGCGCTCGGGTTTAAGAGGTTAAATCATTATTTAGAAGATAAATCTTTCAGATTTTCCTATAAGATAATATTAGTTTTGGGTTTATGGTGTGTTCAGACAAAAAGCGAAGCGAATTTTCGCCTTGCGTTACTTGCGTGAGTTTGATCGCGGGATTATTTATGTTTACTCACGTATGGGTACGGTCACACTATAACGGGTAGTGGTAAGACCCAGTTGCAGCACAACACACCACAGGCAAGTTTGGTAATGACTTTTATTGATATCGCTCACAACAGTCTTAGCAATATTACGTGGATTCAGGAAATTGATGTCACCAGCGAAAACAGCAGCGATATTCAGCTCAGGGTCTCTTTGGTAATCAAACTCACTGGAGTAGCGATCTTGAAACTCACACAGTGTAGTCGAAGCAGGGGAAAGCCAAACAGCCGCAGGAACAGGCAGACAGAAACCAGGAAGGACAAAGGCAGGTTTCGTGGTCGGGACAGAAGGCTGTTAGATTTTCCGGGGCAGAGACGATACGGGAGAGTCAAAGGCAGGCAGAGTCGGGAACGTGAGATCAGTCCAAAGGAAATTGCTGGAGAGTCTTGCATCGAGGTCAAAGAACAATCTGGCGCTGGATGAGAGTGAAGCAGGAGTCTTTATGGGGAGGTTGATTGCAGGTCAGGAGCAGCTGTGAGACCAGGTGAGTGGAGTTTGCTTGATGAGGTGGGAGTGGCTGACCGTCCGATGAGAACTCCATTTCCTCAGGGGGTAGGTCCTCTTCTTCCTCAGAGAGAGACTCCTCTTCCTCTTCTGTATGTGGCTCCTCTTCCCTCCCTGCATGTGTCTCCTCTTCCTCTGGAGTCCTGGAAGGACCTGCAGGCCGAGCCTTACAGCGGATGTTTGTGGGCTGGTCCGGGTGTTGTTGATGGAACCGCCTGATGAGGTGAGGATCCAATATGACGAATGAAAGCCTGAACGGATGGACAGGAGGTCTCTTCTTTCAAGGCCGGAAACGGAGGGGGTTGGTACCCATAAGCACATTGGAAGGGGGAGAAGCCTGTGGCGGAGCTGGTGAGGGTATTATATTATAGTTGTTGAGACCAGGAGGAGGGACTGCGGGAAACCATGCATTGAAGTGCTGTCTCCATCACCTGATTCTTGCATTCCGTCTGACCGTTGGACTGGGGATGAAACCCCGAGGACAGGCTGATGGTTGCCCCCAGATGTGAACTGAGGTCCTCAATCAGACACCACATCGACAGGTATCCCATGGAGCTGAAAAACATGTAGCAGAACCAACCCAGCTGTCTCTTTGGCCGAAGGAAGCTTGGGCAGGGGTACAAAATGGGCCATCTTACTGAAGTGGTCGACCACCCTGAGAATGGTTGTGTTGCCGCCAGAAGGGGGAAGACCCATGACAAAGTCCAGGGAGATATGGGACCACGGCCGATGAGGAACAGGAAGTGGTCGTAGAAACCCTGCAGGAGCCTGATGAGATGGTTTATGTTGATTGCAGACCAGGCAGGCATTCACAAACTCCCGTGTGTCCTCCGGGGAAGCCCACCAGAACCACTGAGAGATCACATCCCAGGTTCTCTGGATACCTGGGTGACAGGTGAGTTTGGATACATGACCCCACAGGAGCACGTCCGACCTCAAAGTTGAGGGGACAGGCTGATCCCTGGTGGCAGGTCGTACCCTCTCCTCAATTTCCCAGGTCCCAGGCGACCACACAAGGATGGAGTCTGGTTTGGAGACAGAATCCTCCTCCCCCTGGAACTGCCGGGACAGGGCATCAGGTTTGACATTGGGGGACCCCTGATGATAGGAGAGGGAAAAATTTAATCTGGTGAAGAACAAGGACCACTGGGCCTGACATGCGTTCAATCTCTTGGCTGTCCTGATGTACTCAAGGTTCTTATGATCAGTCCAAACCAAGAAAGGTTGTTGGGTCCCCTCGAGCCAGTGCCGCCACTCCTCTAAGGCCAGCTTGACGGCCAACAGCTCTCTGTTACCAATGTCATAGTTTCTCTCAGCAGATGTCAGTCGCCGAGAGAAAAGGGCACAAGGATGAAGCTTCTGGTCGCGGCTGTATGTTGAGAAAGGATGGCCCCCACTCCCACGTTGGAGGCATCCACCTCCATGACGAATTGGCGACTTGGATCAAGAATCTGGAGGATGGGGGCAGAAGTAAACCTGGACTTGAGGGTCAGAAAAGCCTTTTCAGCGTCCACTGGAAAGGCACCTTGGAGGAGGTGAGGGTGGTGAGAGGAGCGGCAATGACGCTGTAGTTGCGTATGAACCAGTGGTAGAAGTTGGCGAACCCCAGGAACCGTTGTAAGTGCTTACGGGAGTCAAGAGCTGGCCAGGAGGTGACTGCTGATACTTTCGCTGGGTCCATCTGTAAGCTATCTTGTGCCACTATGTAACCCAGAAACAAGACGGATGAGGTGTGGAACTCGCACTTCTCTGCCTTAACGAAGAGGGAGTTTTCAAGAAGGCGTTGCAAGACAGCTTGGACATGATGGATGTGTTCATCCCTGGACTTGGAGGAAATCAGGATGTCGTCAAGATAGACGAATACGTGCTTATTCAACATGTCTCTAAGCACGTCGTTAACCGGGGCCTGGAAGATGGCTGGAGTGTTGGTGAGGCCAAAAGGCATCACCAGGTACTCATAATGTCCAAGAGGGGTGTTAAACGCTATCTTCCACTCGTCCCCCTCTCGAATCCGAACCAGGTGATAGGCATTGCGGAGGTCGAGCTTAGTGAAGATGGTAGCCCCCTGGAGTAGCTTAAAAGCAGAAGAGATGAGTGGAAGGGGGATAATGGTTCTTAACAGTCATGTCATTAAGCCCTCTGTAATCAATGCAAGGTCTCAGAGTTTTATCTTTCTTCTCCACAAAGAAAAATCCCGCCCCTGCACGGGATGAGGACGGGCGGATGATACCAGCAGCTAAAGAGTCATTGATACAAGTGTCCATAGCCTCCTTTTCAGGAGCCGACAGAGACTATAAACGTCCCTTAGGAGGAGACGTGCCGGGCTGTAGATCTATGGCACAGTCATAAGGGCGATGAGGAGGCAGAGACGTGGCTTTGGCTTTGCTGAAGACCTCTGGGATGCTTGACACGTCAGGCAGAGCACTGGGTGGTGGTGAGCAACGGGGCGTAACTGCCTGTTTGAGGCAAATCTGATGACAAGAAGATCTCCACCCAAGGATGACACCATTAGACGAATCAATGTGTGGGTTATGTCGTCAAAGCCATGGATAACCCAGAATAAAAGGAATGAAAGGAGACAGCAGAATATGGAACTGGATGGTCTCATGGTGATTACCAGACATAAGCATATGGACGGGAGCCGTCTGATGAGTCACGGTCCCCAAAAGATGACCATCCAGGGCGTTGGCAGGAACAGGACAGAAGAGAGGAACTCAGCCCAACCCCAACTGCTTAGCAAGCTCTTCATCTATAATGCTGGCGTCAGCTCCAGAGTCGATGAAGGTGGCAAGAGGATGAGAACCATCAGTGAGGAGGAGCTGGACGTGGAACAGGGGTCTCTGGTTGGAGGAAGATTTTGTAGAGGTGTGGCTCACCAATACTCCCTTCTTTATTGGTGAGCCCTGGCTTTTACGGGACAACGAGAGACAAAATGACCAGCCTGACTGCAGTACAGGCACAGATTAGACTGACGGCGGCACTCCCGTTCCTGTGGCGTGAGACTGGTGCGACCCAACTGCATGGGCTCAGACCCACCGGAGCTCGACCCAGCGATGGCGGCAGGGGTGTGGATAGCTGCGGGGGATCCCCTTGGACGAAACAGAAGTTGCTGAGGCGTCATGTTACTCCTCTTCTCCCGTCTTCGTGCCTGTATGTGGAGATCCAAACGGGTGGCCAGTCAATTACCCCATCCAGTGTGGACGGGGATCATAGGAAACCATCTCGTCTTTGATGTAATCAGCCAGGCTGTGGAGAAAAGCGTCACACAGAGTGTGTGCTGGATCCATGTCTGGCCAGATTGTACTGTAACGGCTAGTGGTAAGACCCAGTTGCAGCACAACACACCACAGGTAAGTTTGGTAATGACGTTTATTGATATCGCTCACAACAGTCTTAGCAATATTATGTGGATTCAGGAAGTCGATGTCACCAGCGAAAACAGCGGCGATATTCAGCTCAGGGTCTCTTTGGTAATCAAACTCACTGGAGTAGGGATCTTGAAACTCACGCAGTGTAGTTGAAGCAGGGGAAAGCCAAACAGCTGCAGGAACAGGCAGACAGAAACCAAGAAGGACGAAGGCAAGTTTTGTGGTCGGGGACAGAAGGCTGTTAGATTTTCTGGGGCAGAGACGAGATGGGAGAGTCAAAGGCTGGCAGAGTCGGTAACGGGAGATCAGTCTAAAGGAAATTGCTGGAGAGTCTTGCATCGAGGTCAAAGAACAATCTGGTGCTGGATGAGAGTGAAGCAGGAGTCTTTATGGGGAGGTTGATTGCAGATCGGGAGCAGCTGTGAGACCAGGTGAGTGGAGTTTGCTTGATGAGGTGGGAGTGGCTGAGAAGCAGAATGGAGCAGAGGTGAGGTGATTTGAAAATACCAGGGCAGCAGGTAGGAGTGAGAATGGATTGTGACACACACATATGCAAATGCATGCAAATGATCATGTGTGGTTTGTAGTCTGTTTGAATTGTCAGCCACACAGATGTCTTTGCTATTGGTTGTGGCTGTGACTTCATCGGTCAAAGTTCAAAGTTGAACTCCACGCAAAGCCAGGATGCGAATGTGCTTCATTGCATAGAATGGAAGTGAACAGGTGTCAAATATTTGCGGTGTTCATTTTGATGTATGTGTGACCGTACCTTTAGGGTACAAGGTGAAAAAAAAGTTAGCGAGCAATGGCAGGCAAGGGTATTTGTGTTTGAAGTCAGTTCAGCCACTGACTGAAGTGAACACTCACCTGAGACTCTGGTTCTCTTTTTCCTCAAGTACAATTCCCCTCCAGTCAACAGTCAACATTACAGTACATAAACAGCCGACAGTAGGCACGTCAGCTCCTCATATCTACTTCAGACAGGTTGATAGGCAGAAGATAGAAAGTGAAGATAGATCCATTTCTTAATCCCAAAACTTTGAAAGTAAACTCTGAGCTCTTCTCTTGAGGTCCGACCTCACAGACAGATTCATGATACCATAAGCGGCACAATGTTCGTGCTGAGAAAGAAGATTTCGTCTCTTGAAAGAACGTTTCAAGAGGCTGCTCTAACATTTCTTTCTAGATTAAATAAAAACAGTCCCATTTTTAATTTCTCAGCTATGTGATGAATACATAGCCTAAACAAGAGGCAGCTGCAACTGTCAATCAAAGTTCCTCAGTAGTGCTTGTTTAATTCCACATGAATGCTACGTTAGAGGATTTTCCATAATGCTAAGCAAAACAATAGGACAGTGCAATGAGTATGTGGCAGCTTAGAAAACCAAATACGAATATTTGTTTATAACAAGGGTTGGATTGGATGTAATCGGGATTATGTAATCATGAAAATATCACTAATCAGCCACGATTACATTTGAATAAAAAGAGTAAAAAATAGACCATAGTTAACATGTCGACGATTGCTTGATCATATTTTTTATTAAGTCTTTAAAGTACGGCAATTTTGAAATTCTGAAACTTTCATGAATATGAAAATGCTGAATATTTTCCACTGTATATCAAAGTAAGTTACTCCTCTCAGGTCGTCAGTTTTGTTGAATGGTGACTTGACTAATCTGTTTTGTAATGATAATAGATTTTGCTACTTTTAATTTACATTAGAAATTGAAGTGCTCCTGTTGCATTACATGAGCAAAGTCCTCCATGTGAACTTTGATTAAAAAAACAGCAGCAACAAAACAAATCCAACATTTTTAACAAATTTTTGTGGCGGCGTCCATTTTTTTTAGCATGAGGGGCAATATTTTCCAAAAGTCCTCAGATTACGTTACATTTATTTTGTAATCCAATGGAATACACATTACTAATTACAAAAATTGCCATGTATTTTGTATTCAGTAACTGACTATATTTCAAAATAATCTGAAACAGAGAGAGAGTGCCCTTTTGCTGGCACCCCACTCTTTTTATAACCCTCTGTGGGTTCACAGAGGCTGGCTCCTGCATGGCTGCCCTCAGCATTCAGTTACCTCCAAGAATTTAATGTGTGTAAGCTTACATCAGGGGCCACTGGCTGCAAGTATGAGTGCATTCTGATGTGGCTGCATGTGTCACCTTTACTGGCAGCAGGGTGTCAGAGGGTAAAATTTCGGGGGAGAATGCATAAAAGCAGTAATGTAGGCTACTGAAACGAGGATTGAATTACTGTCAATTCTGTCAATGTATTTTTTTTTCTTCTTGGTTGCTTGTATGATTGGGGGGTTGTTAAGAGTGAGGAGCGCAGGTTTACAGTAGGCTGTGTACAGGATAGCTAAAATGCATTTATCTAATGTTGTTGTGTGCAACACAACAAGCTGTAAATGTAATAAACTGATATATTAGGTTGACGCAGCAAATATGTTAACATCTACCCATTTACATATTTAGCAGACATGGAGCAACACTACCTTCCATTTGGAGTTGTGTTTCTTGCCACTTGATGAATTCACTCTTCTTTTAGCTCTTTTTCTACCATCCCTAAGGGAAATAAGGCTCTCTGGCTGTTACACGCTCCACTGTGTTCATCAGCTAGCAGAGGTGGGGGACTCAAGTCACATGACTTGACGTGTCAGACTTAATCCGGGCATACACTGTACGATATGAGCCTGTTTCTGACCTGATTTTTGAGCCGCACGACTCATTTCAGTTAAAGTAGAGCCACGAGTCGATTTCCCGAGATCAGTGTCTTTTTTTCACCACTGCACCTACGCAAAAGAGGCAAACAGAGCGTCTGAAAGTGCCATGAAGACATTATGAATCATGTGGACAGAATATATGTAGGCCAGGTTGATCAAGCTGTGTCAACAGCATACATGCCTCCTCCTGTCACGATGGATATGTTGGCAGGAAATAGCTGTTGATCTTCAGCTGCGTGGTCATATTTTCTGTTCCGATTTAGCTGTTTGTTGGTGCTGCGGACTTTGTGTGTATGTGTGTACGTGTGAGAGAGAAAATCTAAATTTGGACTGATCCATTTTGAGGGCGCATACGTGTTTGAGAGAGATGGTGAGTCTTGCAAATGAAACAAGTAAAATACAAGACCATACTGATAAATTTTACATTGAGAAAAATTACAACGGGCCATTTTATTTGTGGCTTGACGATCGGACCGTACAGTGTGAACACAAAATGTGAATGTTGGCTTCACATCGCACAGGATTTACAGTATGAGTTGGAATTAAACAGCAAGATTTCTAAAATCATACAGTGTATGCCCAGCTTTAAGTCGTATTTTTGAGGACTTGACTAACATTCCTAAAAGACTCAACTTAAATTTGACTTGCTATTCACAAGACAGACGGGGGATGCAGCCAACAGAGGCCAACAGAGGCCAACACACAAGGCAGCTATCATGGAGGTTAATTCCAAAATAATAACATTTTGATTGAAGGATTATCTTGTCGTTGATGGTAGTAAGAAGAATATGTCTATTTAAGCTAACTCGTTGGCTGGCTAGAAGCTAACGTTAAGATTAAGCCATGTTAGACTTGGTTTCAAATCGATCATGCATTTTATTGAGAAGACATATCGTAATGTAAAAGACTGCTGTCTTTTAATTTAAAAACTGAGAAATTCAGAATTGTATATGACTCTACTTGCTTGATTTTCACTACAGTAACTTTGTACTTGCGTAAGACTTGAAGGTTAAGACTTGAGACTTATTTGTGACTTGCACGTGTGTGACTTACTCCCACCTCTGCCAGCTACTCTCTAATTTTGTCTGTCTGCTGTTTGGTACCGAGCAGGCACACAGTGTACAGTCAGTTTTATCAGAGCCTTTCCACTGATAACCGCCTGGTGTGGCTATAAACAAGGCTGATAGGATATGTGAGAATTAACTTCATAAAGTTGAAACCTTATAAAAACCAAAACAATCAGCTAAAAGACGCATAAACACTCCATACAGCTGAGGGGATCTGCAGAGTCATCTGATAATCTGTGGGATTGTCATTGTGAAAGAATTTTCCTCCATCCAGTTCGCTTGCTGCAAAGCCTTGGGGTTAGGCGGATCCCAAGCCCTGTAGATGAGTACACTGAAAGGACAAAAACTAAATTCCTTCAGTCATTACAAGTGACATCTTTCCTTTCATGTAGCAATTTGACTCAATGTGAATATAAAAATATTGATCTGTGCAGCTTTAAGCATGTGTCAGACAATTTAAAGTAGGCCATGCTACTTTAAGTAATAATCACATTGCACTCAAAGTCAATTCCTGAGATCTTTGAATGTTGTAAAAAGAAGAGCGACAGGTCAAGAAACACAAGCAGTCTGATGATTGACAGATTTTAAATAAACTCCCAGCCTAACCAAACTTATCGGGTAGATGAAACAAAAGTGAACTATAAAATTACTCAAACTGTCCATTACAGTAATTTATTCTGTAAGAATGAATTCCTTATTCTACTTTTTGTTAGCCCACAGTTTGCCGGCGCAACCAGGGATTATTACTGGCATTTCTTGTTATGTGTTTAATGTTTTATGTCCTTGTCTGTTTTCTGTGTTCACCTGTGTTTCATTAGTCCCTGTGTATCTAGTGTTTCCCTCTCAGTTGTCAGGTCTGTTTTTGCTGCATTTGCTGCTTGTGTTCCCTAGCTGTATTCCTGCCTGTGTTCCTCATGTTGTCCTAGTTTGTATTTAGTTTACTTTTGCTTTTTCCTCAGCCTGCTTTTGTTGCCTGCCTTTTTGTTTTGACCTCTTGAAAAATCTCAGTGGACAAATGTCAGATTTGCCTCCAAATAAAGTGGTTTAGATGATCTGCTGGCTTGTTTGTAACCTGTATGATCATCTGACTTCTTGTTTTCTTATCAACTCATTATTTAATGACTACAATGGTATCACCAATAGAAAATGATTGCCTAAACTCTGACAATAAGAGTTTTATGGTAAGACAAGTGTGGATGGAGGAGAAGACATGACTCTGTTAAGGAAGTGACTGTTTTGACAGGCTGAAGGCAGTGTAGGTGGTCTGAGCAGGGCTCAGGTTCTGTCCTGCTTAAGTCCTCTTGCAAAGTCAGCAGACACCCTCTACCCACACAAACACACTTACCCTATACACACACCCCTCATGACCATTAATCTCGTCTGAGGCACCGATGACCAGGAAAAGCACCAACCGATGCGTTTGTGTGCCGTCATCACTGCCAACTCATCTGCCTATTTATGCCTTTTTACCTCAGACTCACTCATCCCTTCATTGCAACAATTCCTTTTCCCTCACTCACTGCTTCTCTGATTTGCCCCTGTGCATATAACGGGAATCTACTGCATGGCTCCACTGAAACCGAATCCTCAGAATGGGAGTAGGAGAGCGAGCAGAGTGCTTGGGGGAGGTCTCCCAGGTTTATGGAAGGTCATGGCCCACCTAACAATGTGGCCCCCACTCTGATCAAACAGATGAAGATTGTGCTTTGATCGTGTGCCTTGAGGTTCTCTCCCAATCTGATGTCCTCCAAAAAGTTCTAAAGTTATGTAAGCATCACAGGCCCAGTGCAATAGCTCCACCTTGGATCACGACCTCCTGTTCCACCTCAGTCTTGTGACTGCAAGGCACGGGGATGGTGGAGGGCATTTGAGCCATGCCTGGAAGGTGACTCCTGGTGCCAGTGTTGGGTTTCAAACTCAACCTACAAAGTGAGAAGCAGAGGCCATGTAGTCTACCACCCCTATCAGATAAAAGGAGAGAGAGACATCAGAAAGAGAGAACATCAGCTTCATAAACACTACTGCCGCTACTATGCATGAAAGAGTTTGTCCACTGTCACCACTACTGACAGCCCACAAACCCAAACACTGAGGGAATGCTTCAAATTTGGGGCCGTGATGGTTTCTGGCACTAAATCCTGAGATTTATTTCAATAACTTGTTATTAAATATTGCCTCTTAGCAGTATCACCACATACATTTATGTTAGGCTACTGTAAGGATAAAGTCTTAAGATTTTGCACTTGGTTGTACAATTGCCACCTTTATCACCAGTAATTACACTGTAAAATAAAGTTATTTCATGCTTTTCATTATGAAACTCTTTATGACAGACCCTGCGATACTTCGCGGAACACAGATGAAAACTGATATTTTTCTGTCATTCAAGATTCATTGCCTACTGTGACACTGGCAGTTCGGATCTGTATCATAAGAGATAACAAAGATAATAGATCTGAGTCCCAACAGGTTGATTCAAACACTTGAGGTGAATCCACTCCCAGCCGCCAAGCAGGAATGATAGGAATGAACTTCTCACCCACCTTCACTATTGACATCCTGGGAAGCTGGCAGAGAAGAAAAAGCAAAACACGTAGTGACTGTCTTCAGCAAATAAGTCTTGTTTTATTAGAATAAAGTGGGCTGAAATGAGTAGAAATCAGTATTATCTGTTTACTTTAGTAGGTCAGGATGTTACACTCTTTAGTCCTGGGTTCAGAATTAACGGAGCACCAAATTTAATGGCAATCCATCTAATAGTTGTAGAAACATTTCACTCAAAACCACAAAATGTTGATGGGACACATGGAAAACAGCTTGGTGGTCCGTAGTCTGTTTAAGGGGTCAACCATACACACGTTGCTGCTGTTGGTTGAGGCTACGACTTTGCTGGTGAGTTTACTGTAATTAAATTCCAATGCAAAGCCAAAATGCCACTTGATTTGTGTCGCCAACAGAAGCAAGATTTTTATTTTTTGCTTGCATAGAATGGACGTGATCAGGGGGACAAATATTCGTCAATGTTGATTTTGGGTTTTGTGATTGTGCTGTTAGGTCCCTGGGAATCAACATAGCAGCGAACTTGTCATGGACACCTCCATCCAGGTAAAGAGAAACTCAGAAATTACTGTTCTTAAGGTGGAATTTTTACCTCCAAAAATATAGGAGGCAGCCAACTGCTGTCATTATACTGTCTGCTGTAAGTTACTTATCTTGGGCTGTGTAATCAGCTTTAGCTATAGCAACTGTTAGCTAACTAAGTGGGCCTACTGCTCACTGAAATCTGCATATATCGTGACCTATCACAGGCAGCAGGAAGCAGGGCTGAACATGGCTGGAAACCAAACTGGACTGGGACAGGACACAGCCTCTGAAACCGGAGGCCAGTTTGGTGACAGGACATGCAGTATGGAGGTGATTTACAGCTGTTCCTTCGTGGACTAACCTTATGACTTTGGAGACGAGAAGACACAGCAGGTGGGAACAGGGGAGAGGAAAAATGGCAGAATAGTGACATAGTGTCAGGCCTTTGCCAGTGACCGAAAACGGCAGGAAGAGATGGAATATTTTCACGACTTGAGGAATTACTTTGGACAAACCAGAGGTGATTGTAGAATGACAAAGCAGGACAGTTTTGGTGAGTTTCATTTTGTTTATGTCCTGTTTCAATGAAATGTCTTTCACGATTAGTTAACAAGGCAGTTAAGCTCATCATAGTTCGTTAAAGAGAAATTTTAATTCAGAAGGTGTACAGTAGCCCCTCACACTGAGATAAGATTAGGGCTCTAACTTAATGCAACTGCCTGTGTTTGTTTTGTTTTGTTTTTGTTTTTTAACATGTCCACCCTTTTACTTTACCATTATTGTTACTTTCTCTCTCTTTTTCATTATTTTCTTTTCGTATTATTGTATGGCTGTTTTGTATGTTCCAAAAAGCCAATAAAAATATGTTTTTAAAAAAAGGTGTACAGTTTTACTTTTCTGTTTACTAAGGAAAATAGGTGTAAGAATATTTCCTTTCTTGATATTTTGTGAGTTTGTTTTGTTTACTTATTAGACTAAACACTAAGAGAGCTTGTGAAACTTGGCAAACAGGCCGCTTGTTTACATCTCCCAGCTGAAACTACAGGGGGTTATCAGACCATCGCCTGTAGAGGTACAAAGTGGTATTACAAGACAGGATGGGTTGGGGCTAGCTGGTTAGCATGCTAACTTCAGTAGATGTCTCTGCAAACAATACATAGACGTCTATGTTGGCATAACATCAACACACCTGTTTGTTCACATTGTTTTGATAATATTAGTTTGTTTTTGGAACTTTTTAAAACTAAAATTGTGGCCATGTCTTACAAATTGCACCATTAAGAAAACTTAAAGCAATATTCCCATGCCAAGTTCTGGTTAAGTTTTACAGACGAACAATAGAAAGCATTCTAACTGGACACATCAAACTGGCATGGTTTGTGCAAGGCCCTGGACAGGAAGGCTCTGCAGCTAGTGATTAAAACTGCCCAGAATATTTCTGGTATCCTCTACAGAGCTTTAGTAATATCAGCAAGATGAAGTGTCTGCACAGAGCCCAACAAATACTAAAAGACAACACCCACCTCAGCCACAGCCAGGACAGTATTTGTGATGTCATGCTTGTAGGCCCGCCTCTTAAAATCAGATTTTCAGTGAGCACAGAGAACATTTACACTTTCAGCAGTGAATGTGAAAACAGCCTTATAGTGTCAGACTCTGCACATACATAATTCTACACAGTGATGCTCAAACATTCAACCGGAGGAACAAGAAGAAAAACAGTTTGGACTGGAGGTGCACTTTAAGTGAAGAACAAGTTCCTCTAAATTGTGCTTAAATGTACTTAGTTACATTCCATCACTGCTGGCAATCCATCATATTTCAGTTTGGACCAATGTGGCTGACCAACAGACATTTAAATCCCTGGCTAATACTGTAAATTGACGCTGGACCCTCACACAGCTACTGTGACCTAGAATGGTGTGCATGCATGTTGGAATTAATATGTACTGTATGTGCTCATGTATGTGTGCAGCATGTAAAGCATCATTCAAATGCTGTACGCACTGTTGCACATAATGTGTATACCATTTGAATTGTGTTCTCACTGAACAGACATTAATCACAGCTTCGGCGTCCACTTGCAGACACAGAACATTCTGCTCTAATGTGTCTAGACAGTGGACAGTGCTAGGTGTATTAGTCACATGTACCATTTATAAAAAGCAAAAAGAAAGAGACAGAGACATGATAGTGTGATACAGCACTGTCGTGGTGTTGATGAAATGGATATGAAACGTCTCTAAAATCACAGGGATATTTCAATCTATCACACTTTGTTCCCCTCTATATGCTTGTTGCTGGGCCTCCCCCGGTAGTTGCCAGTTCCAGTGGGCTAAACTTAACTCCCAGCCTACCATGAACTTAAGACATTTATTACCACACCCTTCCTTGTCAGTGCTGCGTCCGCCTTCTCAAACACATGTGTCTCTCTGCCTGCAGCAGGCTATAACTGACTGCTGAAAGGCATGACAAGTACAGAAAATAAGAATGCAACATGTTCGTTAAATATACACAAACAAAATGCTGAGAGGGAGTTCATCTAAATATATCCTAGTATTGCACCAACTATAGGAGTTAAGGGAGGACAGCAGGCTGCTGTGTGTGTGTGTGTGTGTGTGTGTGTGTGTGTGTGTGTGTGTGTGTGTGTGTGTGTGTGTGTGTGTGT
>JBBPCS010002278.1:0-13725 GCA_037974645.1 Hollardia meadi
AGTTGAACCAAGAGCAGATTGAGGGTGGACAAGGCTCACAGACTGACGTTCAGACAGGTGAGTACATCCACTAGTAATGCAGTGTTGTGTGTGTGTGCTATGCAGTGTGTAAAACTGTGCAGCGCTCTTTGCAGCACAATGCCAGTTATTTAATTTCTGTATATTGCTTTGTCCACAGATAGTTTTATTTATTTGTGGTCATGTGTTTAATTGTCTCAGTTTTGTACTATTTTCGGGTTAACTGTAGTGAGGCTAAACAGAGGAAGGCTGTTGTATATTTATAGTTGATAATCAGTAGAATGGACAGGCTGCAAAATCTGCCTAAACAAATTGAGTTTATTGTCGGTTTGGACGTAAGAGCTTGGTGGCTTGATGTTGTTCCACTAGTGTTGTTTGATCATCATTGAATGAAACATTGAATTCGTTAATTTAACAGTGACATTATATACCCCTACACCCCCCATACACACAGACTCATTTTTTACTTGTATCCAAATACATTTTTAGTCTGGTATTTTTACTTGTACTTGAGTAAAGATTGTTTAACGTAACAGTATTATTACCTGAGTAAAATGTTCTTGTACTTTTTACACCTCTGCTTGAAAGGCGCTATACATTTACAGCATTTGTAAATTACTAATTAAGGTTTGTTTGGTAGGCAGTGTTGTGTTTCTGTGTTTTGTATCATTACTTGTACAACATACAAATTATGTTTAGGCTAATAAATGTTGATAAAAGCAATATTTTTGTTCATAGCTGTCAACAACAGGTTGATTTTTTTCTGAAACAGACACATCAAATCAGAGATAAGCATTGTTTGTGTTCTTCTCTCTGTCGTCTATGGTAACTGGCTGTTGACATTATCTACCATATGTAGTGTTTCTCAGCAGGACCTATGACATCAAACCATCAAAAAAATGTTAAAACCACATATACAGCTGAGATGCGAGGTTTTCTTCTGTCAGCAACTGAGTCATAATCACCAGCACCTCCAAACAGGAGCACTAAATGCAGTAATTATGGCGAACATCTGTTGGCTAAACTGTGTGTGCTGCAATAGCAGAGGTTTGAAATGAAATGCTGAAATGCTGCCTATAAAAATGTTGTCAAACACCTGCTGAAGGATTTGTTCATGTAACTTGCAGCATTTTTCTTCACTGCTGATATTTGTTTGCATAGGTCTATATGATAAATTGTATAGGTGTGTGTAGCTTAATTAGTCACCAAAAACATTTTTCCAATCAGCAGAGCAGTGTGTTTTCTGTGAGTTACTGTGAGAACTAACTGATCTGAGATCAGAGCTACAACACAGTCAGAAACACAACCATGGTCGGCTAGTTGACAGCGAAAAAATAACTGATAAATGATAAATAATCACAGAACACATTCAGTGTCAGATTGGTGATTATGGATTTATCTTTAGTCTCCAAAAAGACAACAGTACAAGGCTAGATTATAAAGCTTCTGAAAGGAATACGATCGCACCAGAGCCCTTGTTGAAATGGCACAACAGTTATCTTGTGGGCAAAAAAGTAAGTATCTTGCATGCCTTTCAGAAATATTTAATGATAATAATGTTATGTGGTATACAAGATCGTCGACCCCAGAGTTAACTTCTATAGTGTGTCAGATTTTTCTAATAAATCCTGGTTAACAATTGGTGGTGAGACAGACAAGCTCTGTTTCAGTGACACAGCATGCAGTTTATTATCCAATAATGTTAGACATCACATGTGTTTTTCACCTGTCCAACTTGGGCTGATACATTGCATGGAGACTTATGCTGCATGGAAAGGTAACTACCACCCAGGCATTACTGATATCAAGTGCATAGCCTATTTAAGACACATTTTAACCAGTGAGCTGGGAACAGTGTTGTCAAGCAAGAGTAGGGTTAACATCATAGCTCATCTTAATTAGCTAGCTACATTTCAGCCAGCGGTCCTCAGCTAGAAAGGAGAACCCTACTTTTGTTTACTTTGCATGTCGTAAATCAATGACCCATTGTTTCAAAAATGGTAAATCCACAATTCCACAGTTAACATTCTAAGCTAAATTATGTGTCATTGAACGTTTGATAGGCGTATCAACAGCAATTTAACATGGCGGGGACTAGCGCTGAATTGCACATTGGTTTACAAATCGGATGTTTGTTTGTACACTTTACTTGCACTATGTTTATTGTATAAATAAAACAATTAAATAATAAAGATAATAATAATCACCAAAAAAAACAGTCCTGAAAATGCTACTGCAGTTCAACATTATTTTTAAGGGATAACACATGCAAAATTATCAAATAATTGCAAACAAATTTCCAAAATATTGCTATTGGGGTTTTTTTCTCAGTCTTTCTCAATTTTATCCCCACCTCCTTTCTCTTGTGTTGGCCTAGGGAGGGAGTAGACATGGCCAACCTCTAGTGACACACCATAATGCTAACCACATTTTTTATCCTATATTATCCTATCCTATTTTATCCTATCTCCTATAAAATCTTGAACAGGAGGTTGTGGAAGGTTCACACTCTCAGCACAGTTCAACCACCCACTGATTAGTCACCCTGACCAAGTAGTAGGAGTTGTTAGTGCAGCAGAAGGCCATCAGAATGAAAATGTGTACAACATGATGGAAGAAATAGCCTGTGGACAGTGTGTGTGACACTGTGAAATGCAGCCAGAAGATAGCCTGCTTTGACATTGAAAAGTACACTAGACATAGTCGAAATTGTACAATGCCTGATGCTAATTAAAATATGATTCGCCTGCAGAGTTTAAATGAAGTACTCCAGTCATACAGTACAGATGGGAGCTCATGTGGTGTCACTAACTAGTCCAAGCAGCATCCAAGGTAAGCAACACAATGACAGACAGGCGAGTGCAGGGACAGACATACATGCAGAAAGCGCCTGGCTGTGAAATGAGTATGATGTCCTTAAATGCAAATATGTGCTGCCTGCAAGAAAAGGAAGATAAATACATTTTAACACCATGTGATTATGTAACTCTTTTCATATTATGTAAAAAGAATTCATTGCACTATTTCAGTGTCCAAAGTGTTACATCTTCATAAGATAATTTTAAAAGTCTGAGTGAAATAGAGAAGCAAAATTTGTATTACATCCGCAGCAAAATTTATGAATACATTTTTTAAAAACTGTGAAGTCCAATTTATTTATTTTTTAGTCATGTAATCTGATTTTTATTTCTGTCTACGGCATGGAAGCTGCACCTTTACAATTTCTGCTCACTTGACAAAGTTTTCTGATTGTTGGAGCAGAAGACTTGAGACTGGTCGCATCTTTGAAGCGATGCCTTTTTCCTCTGAGGTTCTTGCGCTGGATGCAGCTTTGTGTCACAGTCACAGTCAATACACCCTGTTCTCCATCTCCATCATCACAGCTCCTCTGGGACTCGGCGGGAAGAAGAGGGAGATATAAACACTGTTTGTGTCTGCATGTGTATGTGTGTATGCCTTTGTACCAAAGAAAGCTAAAAAGAAAATGTGCCAGTGTGCACGTTGTGTGTGTGTGTGTGCTCTTTATGTGTATTTGCATGCTCATGTATCTTTCACGTGGAGAAATGTCTGTGAGTGTGTGTGCGTGCGTCTTTCAGACCACTGCGGTATTCTCCTCCTCAACCGTCAACCCTCTGTCTGCTATCTGTCCAAGCTTAAAGCGCCAGTTGTTTTCGGAGGGGCCTCTGGGAGGAAAAGAAACAACTGGGCGATTACACTTCTTCTTTTATCCTCACAAAGATGCTCTGCTCCTCCCTGTCTTGTCTTTCTACCAGGAGGTCTTTGCTGTGAGGCTTCTTTTTTTTCCCCGTTCTGCCTTTCTGAGATTTTATTTATCCATGTCCTGTCTCTGTTTCTCTCTCCCACTTCCTTGCTCTTAACTGATAATGTTGACTCTGCTTCACTTTGCCTCTCAGTTGAGAGACTCTCTTTTTCCCTTTGTTCTCTTTGGTGCTCTGTTTTCTTTTTTTCTCTCTTTAATTCCTTTCGAGCCAGCTGAAAACGTTCAAATTAGTTTCTGGGTGATTCTGTATACAAGGCTGCTTTATCTTATTTGGCGCTCTGGAACCTGCTGGGCTTTGAGGCAGTCTTTAACAGGCCTTCAGAGCTGCTTGCTGCAGGAATCCCCCAACGTACCTGGAAAAAGATATCTCACTGTTTGTCTAACTGGCTGGCGGGATGGAAACAAGCCATTTCAGTTTACTAGAATCAGCAATTTTGTTTCATCCATGAATTTTTGTGAATAGTATTGTGTCATGTATGCTGCCATCCAGATCCACTCATGATACCATCACTACATAACTCAGCAAGAGATTTCAATTGCATGTATATACAGTATGTAAATGCAATCATATGTATTAATTCAATGGAGTGTGTGTGTGTGTGTGTATAACAGGCATAGAATATGCATGCGTTGTGATCTCTTGTAGTACTTGACTGTAGTATTTTGATTCCCTTTCCCAACTTACCCATTAATATTCCACTGCTGCATTTTACATTTGTCTCAGATCACTCTGATTATGAATAAACAACACAGCCAATCACAGCTCATCCATTTGTATAAGAGTTCAATGCCACACACACACACACACGCACAGGCAGCACCTATACTTCGCCTCTCTTTCCCCTCTTACGGTGTTGTTCAGACAGAAAGGAAACAGGTTTGCGCCTATTTGTGTCTTTCCATTTACTTTGTAATAGCTGCACGAAAAATTATGTATGCTGTCTGTTTGAACACATTCAGACACGCACAAATTTAGAGAATCGCTTGAGCAAGTTTGCATCCTTGCTTCACGTGGAGTTCAACATTGCTGAACTTTGATGCAAACTTCACCTCGGCAGGTGATTGTCACACCCGGAATTTCGTGCACGAGTGATCCTACCCTTACACTGATTTGACCTGAAGAGAAGCCACAACTAGCGTATAGCTAAAGTGCATTCCTTAGGACTTTTAGATTATTCTTTTAGCCAAGTCTGAATGAGGTTGAATGAGAAATATAGTCAGTCGGTAACCCAGCTAACAGGTCTCTAAGGACATTTTCTCTATTTTTACATATCTGCTTAAATTCCCCTTTCAAAGTTACATGCAGTGGTGGAAAAAGTATTCAGATCCTTTACTCAAGTAAAGCAGGAGCAATGTAAAAATATGCCATTACAAGTAAAAGTCTGGCTTGAAAAATCCAGTTAAACATATAATATATAACATTTGCACATTAAAATGCCCAAAAAAACGACTACCTTTGATATATATTTCATGGAGTATTTTACTGTACTTACATTATCCCAAATATTTCCAACAACGTTCAAACCCAGAGAAATCCGCAATTTTATTCACGGTAATGGTGCGATTCATTTGTCCACCTTTCACTACAACATCCTCCGAAAGCCAAAGAGCCTTGGAGAGACTCTGATCTTTGACATGAAAAATTGCTTTATTTAGGGGTTTTTTCCGGTTTTAATTATTAGGTCGATTTGTTTTTGAAAGGAGACTTGTGCAGATAATTCAACTCGGTAAAAACCTTGTGAACCCTAACCTATAAAGAAGCCAAGCAAACAGCTGACAATGATTTTTCAAGGCCTTCGACATTAACGCTATACTCTGTGTTTGGCCATGTGGTATGCTTTATCAAGTTGCCTGACCCAGGATCAAAAAAATAAATAAATAAATAACAGTGTACTGTGTCGCTAAAATGGATCTTTTCCAGCTGAGCTGCCCGTGCAAGGCTGTGTCACGGCAGTTATTAAACAGGACTGACAATCTGACATACTGGACACTATAGAAGTTACCTGAGCTCATTTGCAGGAGACCGACAGATGAAGTCTTTAGATGCCTGAAAATACACGATTTGAGTGAGGAGTGTGTTACCTGCTCGTCTCTGTCAGCCATTTAGTCGAGCTCACCATGAGTGTGCTTGTAGTGAACCCTCCCCCATGTAACAGAGAGCCCCCTGCATACCAAAACATGGCATCCTCCACAATTAGCATTATGATAGGCTCCACCATAATGAGACGACTTATTGCCAACAATAGACGCTAATGATAATTGGAATAGCGACAATCATTTCAGTGACACTCATCTCATTTGCATTCTGTTTGCCTCTTCCCATTCTCCACTGTCTTTTTGCTCTTTTACTTTTTCTTTACTATTTTGTCTTTGTGTTTGTTTGTTTTTTGTTTTGTTTTTTAAACCACCTCTCTCTCTCGATCTCCCTACCTCTCTGCTAACCTTCTCATTCATATTGTGTATATTCATTATCACTTCCCTTGACACAAACTGCCAGCCAGACAACAAATCAACATCTCTTTAACTTTAGCACCACTTAACCCGGATTGTGCTTATTCTGCAGCTTGTTTTGTTGTGGGTGATGGATACCGGGTGTGATAAAGTGATACAGTACTGCAGTGTGTGCGTTGGCTGGTTCAGACAGGGACTTAAATCAGTGTTATTGTGCCTTGCATGACTGGGTCGTTATGAAATACAGCTGTCAAGTTGCT
The DNA here is from genome assembly GCA_037974645.1 of Hollardia meadi. Taxonomy (NCBI): domain Eukaryota; kingdom Metazoa; phylum Chordata; class Actinopteri; order Tetraodontiformes; family Triacanthodidae; genus Hollardia; species Hollardia meadi. Next base: position 6,511 of record JBBPCS010002278.1, read on the forward strand.
GTAACTCAGCTGAATTTCCACGGAGGCCTGATATTACACTCAGTCATGGAGGAAATCATGATTTGTTAACTGCTCGTTAGTCATAAATAAAACCCTAACACATGTAATGCATTGTTAATTGCTCAACGTACGAGAGACTGAGGCAAGCCCAGGGATGCTGGGTGTTCATCATTCTGTGTTAGTGATGTTTCAACATCAAGGGAGGGGATACTTTTGTGGTGATAACAAAGGGCTTAAGTGGACTGTGTCAGGGACAGTCGGTTCTGTAAGACAATGTATATTGAGTTACTAGTTTATTAGGTACACCTGCTCAGTCTTGCAATCCCAAAAATAGATCATGCAATAAACCCTCTGTGTGTAAAGCTTATAAGATGTAGTTTAGTTGACAGTGTGTCAGTGAGTGGTTTATACATATCAGATTTGAGGTCACGGTTGGTGATGTTGAACTGCCCCTGGTGAATGTGGAAATTATCATCAAGTTTGTCTACACCTGTTTCATCTGTCATTGTGAAATCTCAGATGTGATCTTGGCTGCAGTGAGATCTGATCTCCAAAATGAGTGAGAAGAAAATTGGACCACAATCTGGATAGTGTTGGGAATTGACTTCATTCAAACAAACAACTGTTCATGTTAACATTCAAATCATCCTGGTTTAGTGTCTCTGGGTTCCTCCAAAACTGGGACACACTATAGAGAAAAAAAAATTACAGGATGCACACACCCTAACCCTTTGAGTGGGAACCAAAGACAAAGGCAACATATTGTAAAACTCTCATTTATGCTGGTATCTCTAATGTAAGTGTGCTGCAGGCAGACTGAAAAGAATCAGGTTTACCATGGATATTTAGCAACACATTTAACAGATATTTAACTGAAGTAACAATTAAAACCTAAAATGTGATTTCCTTATTTAATTTCAAATATAGGCCAGCTGTGTATGTGTGCATCAATCACATATAGGCTACATCCGCAATAGTACGATTTACATTTTAAAATGCATTTTGTTACGTTTACGCCAAATATCCACAATACTTTATTTTACAGCCCCTAAAATGGAGACATTTGGTAACGCTGCTGACCCCGTTTCAGTTTAAAAACTCTGCAAGTGAGTCTGACGATGACGTATGACACGCATATACTTTTTGATTGAGTCTCATCAGCCTTTACGTGTCCTTCCCTGATTTGTCACACCCCTAACACGTTACCCTTTTCCAGAAGAAAACATCAGCCTTGACAGCCAGTGGTTAATTCAACATGGAATTACAGGAGTTTCTGACTTTTCTATGCCAGCAGGTGTTGTTAAATTCAGCATTTTATAATGCCAAGTTATTGCCTTGTGACAATTCCTGTGTCCAGCAGAGTTGTCAGCCCTGCATCAAGGGTAAGGTAAGGCCGCGCCTGGTGAGTTAACTTTATTAATAAAGTTGTGGTTCCCGAGAAATGTCAAGAAAACTTTTTGAATGTTCAGGTCGGTCCTGATCAACCTTAGTGAGAGACTACATAGATCTGCATGTGTAAGGAACAACGATGAGGATGCTTATGGAGGCAGCATGCATGATGTATTGCCTGAGTGACTTAAGACTCTGGAAAACAGCTAATGCATTTGGACTATGTACAAATGGATTTTTATGCATTAATGTGCATAGATTCCACTCATTTAAAACCCAACTCAAAAGCCACCTTTTCAAAAAAGCCTACAACACCTGACTCCCACTTCTTTTTTTTCTTCTTTTTTTTTCATGTAAAGCATCTTTGAGTGTTCAGAAAAACGCTATATAAATCCTATCAATTATTATTATAGCTTTGGTCAGCCTGCTGTTAGTGTGCTCAGTTATTTTGCACGTATTATTTAGCATTAGCCTCACTAGCTAAATTACTGTCTTTCTGTTGACATTTAGCGCAGTGCGCTTTAAATGTAGTGCAGCTACATTTAAAGGTATTGTAGAGTAAATACATTAAAGAGAGGGTGATTCTGCTATAAAGCAAATACAATTAAAATGCAGTTTAAAGAATAGCCCGGCTAAAAGAGTACATGTGTATGTAGGCTTAGCATAATTGGCAAATATGAACTTGAAGTGTTATGATAGTGTTTTTGAGTTTGTATATTGACTGAATGGATTTTATATTGTCTGTATTTAGAAAGACACAAAAGGAAATTGAACTTTTTTTTTTAAACTTGAAAACGTACTAGTGTGGTACCGCCTCATGGTGGTGCAGCGGCCATGTTGCCTCACAGCAAGAAGGTACGGGGTTCGATTCCCGGCCGGGACAGGGCCTTCCCGTGTCTTCATGGGTTCCCCTCGGGTCAGCTGGGATAGGCTCCAGCCCCCCGCGACCCTGAAAAGGATAAGCGGTGATAGATAATGGATGGATGGATGGACATACTAGTATAGATGTAGTATAGTATAAGTGGACATGACAAAAGTGACATTTGCCGATCAAAGCAGCCATTCTGCCCTGTCTCCACATGTCTGTTGAAACACTGGATTGCACTCTTTTTGAAATCAAATTGCTATTGCTAGCAGCACACTCAGGCTGTGAGCTTGTAAATCCTTTTCTTCCTTCACAACACAGAAGACAACAGACTCCTGTCTAGTAATGGAATCTTTCTCCATCTCTTGCCAGTCACGACCCATCTCTCATTCTCTCCCCATCGCTCCCCCTGTTGTCTGATGATGTCTCTCTTCTCCCTTCTTTCCTCATGTCATCAACCACCGAATGCACCACATTGTCCTCCTCACCAGTCTCCTCTCCCAACTCATCTCCATTTCCCCCGCCTCCCTTGAACCTCTCCATCACTGTCACTCACTGCCCTACTTCGCTGGTCATCAACACCACACACACAAGCATGCACACGTATTTCTCTCATTCACACGCACACCCAGAAATCATGTTCTCTTTCTCTTGCAGTCATTCTCCCTCTCTCTTACACACAAAATGCCCATCTCTGTCTCTCTCTGTCAATGTTGTGGAACGCCTTGACTCGATTTGAGATGTCGGGACTCATCCATCACTGTGGGCCAAGACTTGGATGCGTTATGTCACCTCCGCTCTACCATATTGCTGCATTTGTGCAAGTATGAGTTTTTGCGTTTAACCATTTTAAAGCATTGAGCACACACCAGCTATATTTGTGCATGCACATTTGAAAGTGTAGTCTATATAGTGTGTATGTTTTCGTAAAAGCAACACTGACATTATCATTTGATATCAAAAATTGTTACAAAGTTGCCTCTTTAGAATTCCAGCAACATTAACATTCATTTGAAGATGAGTTTCTGTCCGCCTGACGAATGTCTTTTTAGCTCTGTTTTAGACTGTTTCCAACTCTGGAAATATCTTGCTCTTTAGTTGCTAAATGTTTTATTAAAGTCTATTTAACAACTAGTCACCAAATCTGAAAACAGAAACTCTGATGAGACCTGTGAGAGTGGAATTGCTGGAACCAAATCAAGAAAACAAAAAAATGCTACAATGAGAGCTAAGGGGAACCGAGTCAGCTGATAATTATCTGTGGGTTTGTAAGTACAAGTGACATCTTTTACATCTACACTTCCTTCCACTGTTAAAATAAAACTAAGCATTCACGGCCATGCTAGCAGCTCTGTGAAGCTGTACCTATAGGAAACGCAGAGCTATGAGCTACACGTTAATTATGTAAAATGTTAGCTTATATTTAAGTAGTAGTAAACACATAATCAGCTGATGAGAATTTCATGCGCTTATTAGATATTTGGTCATAAAATGCTGGACAGATGAAAATTCTGTATCTGTGTGGACCAAAGTAGCGCTGCTAGTGTGGTTACTATGTTGGTTAAAGTCCAGCCAATGGGCTGTGGTCCACTGGTGGGCCTTGGAGCGCAATCTAGTGGTCCACGGAGGAAGTGGACCAAAAAAATGTTTGCTTTACGTGCAAAGCGCAAAGCATAATTTCAATTACCAGTTAAATTTGAAAATTACCACGCCAATAACGACACATCAAGCGGGGATGTGTTTTTCCATTGTTAGCTAGCTACTTTCCCTCAAATGCAGTGACAAAAGATTAATCCGTTTTTGAAATGGAGACAGCCCTGTGCCACTAAAAGCTCCAAAGTGTGTGGGGAGGAATTTTTGTCTTAGTCATATACTTGGTGGTCCTCTGACACTTTTCCAACAATCAGAAGTAGGAAAACCAAAACAATATAATAAACAGGACCACAAGCATTTTAGCTGTATGAGCCTTTTTTCCAGTGTGTTTTCAGTCTAAACGAAGCTAATGTTATTGCATGCTCAATTGCACACTCACTCCAAACTGCACCATTACTGCAGTTCAGAAACCATTTCAAATGATTGTCCTTCTGGGATTTATGGATTCACACTTCAGCATTTGTCCAAATTTGGCTTCATCTCTAAGAAATCTCAGGTTTGTATCTCAGAGCTGCAAGTTCATCTATCTGTTGCCCTTCTCGGGGATGAGATATGCACTGTCGAGTGACATGTTACTATTAGTTCAAAACATGGCTAGCTTTCCACCTGCCTCAATTACTGTCAGAACATTTATCTCTGTTTTGTCTAGATATGTTTTTACACTGCTATTGGTTATCATAAATCAGGTTGTAGTTTCCAGTGTTTTGATCGGGGTTATTAGAGCCGTGGGAAGACACTTTGAGTTGTGAGTGTTGTAGTGGGTGCATGTACGAGTTTGAGTGAAAGTCACATTCTAATATACCGGTAGGCTAATATGAATCAAGTGTCTGCCAGTCTTGCAATTACCAGGCCCTGTTGCACAGAGCACACAAATAGCTTAGACGTAGCTATTTTATATTTTGTTTTAATATGTTTGCTGGTTTAGGGGTAGAGTTGTTGGCCACTTAAGAGCCTCAAATAAAAGAGTTCTTGCCAGGGAATGCAGTTTAGTTGTCCATTTATTGCCTCTTTTCAACTCATGGTTTTCTGTATAATCAAAGAACAAATGTATATATCCATCATTAGCAATGAATCAAAATATCCATAAATGAGGCATAAATCAAATATATAATGATAACATACTTTAAACAATATACAATCAAATGAAACTCACATTGCATACACACATGAGGGAAGCAGGACTGGAGACAACTGAACGCCAGGTCTGTTTGCTCTGAACTGGCTAGAGCTGAGTCAGGCTGTGCAATCAGTCTCCACCTGAGCAGACCTGATCACACCTGGAGTCACTTACTCCAATCAGGTGGGTTATGTAACAGGTAAATAACCTCTGAGCCCTCTAGGGGCAGTGTTTCACAGCAGCAGCACAGAGGGAATTCACAACAGCTGCCCCCACAGACGCTCAGCTACTGTGACAGGGAAGAATTCCTGGGGGTGCTGTCCTGATCATGGTGGTAAGTCCGGTAAGGTTATCAAGTGGGCCAGTGGCCTAGTGTAGGTCCGACCTAGAACCATGATGTCAACTGATCTTACCCAACCATCGGGACTTGGATGCAATTTGACGATTTTGCCCACTGGCCATTGGGCCCTTGGCAGTTGTGGATCCATTATAAGAACAACCCGACCCATCTCCAGGTTCTCTGACATCCTTTCCCCATTTCTGCTGTGACTGAAGTGTTGGCAGATAGTCCCGGATAAAGTGAGTCCAGAACTGATGGGCCAGAATTTGGCTGTGACGCCACCTATGCTGCCCCATAGACTCTGGTGCGTAAGCGACTTGAGGCAAGGAAGCATCACGCCGCCCCATAAGGAGCATGTTGGGTGTGATGGGGTCCAAGTTAGCCATGTCAGAGGATGTGTATCCCAATGGCTTAGAATTGAGGATGCCCTCAACCTCAATCAAAACGGTGGCAAGAACCTCTTCTGACGGCAATTGACTCCCAATGGCGACCTGCAGGGCATTTTTGACCGACCTTATCTCCCTTTCCCAAACACCTCCGAAATGGGGAGCATTTGGAGGGTTGAATTTGAAGGTGAGTTGGTATTGGCTGAGTTTGTCCTGCAGCTCTGGCGCTAAAGCTTGGAATGCTTCCTGTAGCTCCCTTTCAGCCCCACGAAAGTTGGTTCCTCTATCCGAGAGTAACTCCTTCGGCTTGCCTCGGCGTGCTATGAATCTCCTGTTTGTGAGCAAGAAGGCATCAGAATCCAGGGAAGTAAGGAGTTCAAGATGCACTGCTCTAGTGGTAAGGCATTTAAACATCACACCCCAGCGTTTCTCGTTGTGCCTTCCAACTTTGACTGTGAAAGGGCCGAAATGGTCAACACCTGGAGAGTAGAAAGGAGGGTTTAACAAACAAAAGTGAGCAGGTGGTAAGTTGGACATAAGAGGAAATTTGGGCTTAGCTCTCCATTTGCGACATTCAAAACATGAGTGATGGCACTTAACAGCTTGTCTTCCTCTGAGTACCCAATACTGCCTGCGTATTTCAGAGAATACTCCCTCGGAGCCAGGATGTAAGAGGCGCTCGTCAAAGTCTTTCACAAGCAGTTTGGTGATTGGATGGGAAGGATCCAAAACAATAGGGTGAATAGAGTCCATGAGCCGTCGGGAGATTCCTGAACCTTCCACCCACTCGTATGAGGCCAGTTGATTTCTCAAGTTCAGGGGTGAGAGTTTTGAGTCTACTGTTGGGTGGTACAGTCTTATCTCCTTCCAAAGCCATCAACTCAGTGGGGAAACAATCAGCTTGACATTGTTTCAGATGGCATAACATTATAATAATAATTAATTAATATTGCTAATTATTTCTCAAAACTTCGCCAAAATGTCATATAATAGTATTCAATAGCTATCATTTACAGTATTATTGTTACAACTTTTTCCACTTTTGTGGTTTACAACAACAGTAATAAATGTTAATGTCATAAAGTAATTTACTGTTTCTTTAAAAATGTTAATAGATATATAACATTTGTTAATTTGTCTTCACTGCACTCTCATGCACTTTATACTCAAGACTTCAACACACAGACTGTATGAATAAAAATGGACAGAGTCTGAAGAGCTGTTGTGAAGCCTCAGTTTGGTGGCTCTGGCCGTCGCCATCTTGGCTTTGACTGACTCCGCCTAACTTCTGCTAATCCAAAAATGGGCAAAGAGGTGGAGCGTGGGTGGACTTGTGGCGAGCATACACTCCCGTTAGGCATCGTTAGCACAGCAGCGCTTCTTGCTCAAAGGCTAACCCAAGGCTAATTCATTAGCTGGCTAATTAGCTAGTTAACGAGCTAAGCTAACAAGCTAATTAGTGCTA
>JBBPCS010002279.1:0-13724 GCA_037974645.1 Hollardia meadi
AGTGCTTATATTGAAGCTTTTAAAGCAGTTATGTCGTTTGATGGTGGTGCTGATGAATGGCAGGTCAGAGATTTGAACCGTCAACATTTAGTCTAATAAGTTAAGAAAGAAAAAAAAACTCAAAAAAAAAATGTCAAGAAAGGAAATATTCTTACACCTATTTGCCTCACTAAACAGAATAATATATCCATACAACTTTTAAATTTAAACCTGCAGTGCGGAACTTCTCCATTTCCTGGCTGTCGACATGGTTATAATGCCATAAACTCATACTGAAGCCTACTGTATCACTACGGTTGTTCCCTCCTGCTGCTCTGGAAAATCAATCTTTGCTAAAATGCATCGCTACCAGTGAGCCAGTGCAGGAATGTCGCCACCAGAAGTGGTTTAAAAAATCCAGTAGGCCTATACTGCGTAATACAGAGAGGTTGATCTGGCGGTGATTCTGGTTGAATCAACATTGTGTTAACTCCTTTTTTGAATGTTTTTAAATGAAAAAAGTCCTTCTCTCTGGATTTAAGTTTTTCTATTTTGCTGAACTCATCATAAAACACACTTCATTCAAAACAAGGTCCACTAGCTCTACGGCTAACTGAGCTAACGTTAGCTATAAATACTAGACTAGAGAAAGAAGCAGTTGGCAGTTACTCTAGTGATATGGAGCCAAATTCTAAAATCATATTTTTCAAGTTGCTCCTTTAACACAAATGATAACGATATAAAGTGTGACTTCATATGGCCTATTATACCTAGAACAGTTATTTTAGCATTAGTTAGGCTAATTGGTAACACTTTAAAATAAGTGTAAGCATTAATTAATGATTATTAATGTACCTGGTCATCATTCACTATTGGTGTTCATGTTAACCAAGGTATTTATACATTATTTAATAGTTAATAAAGATTAGGATTACTTAGTGCTTATTCTGCAGTTAATAGTCGAGTCTCATTCCCAGGTCGTCAAATACTGACGCTTGGTGAATTGGGCCTGCTACCAACCCAAAGCATCAGTATTTGAGGCATACATGTTTTCTACTTTACAATAGGGGTCAAAAAGAACATTCATTAATTGCCAATTGTGGTCAAGTAGTGCTTATACTGTATAACATTCACAATTATTTATAGGTTAGGCAATAAGTTAAGGAATGTCTAAATGATAAATGATAAAGCAAGCCTCTACATAAAGATCATGGAGTGTGCCCAACAAATCAGATAATATACAAGTAATCATTACCGCTAAATAAACATTTATTTAAAAAAAACAGTTTTCTGCTCATAAAAATGGCTTTGATGTGAATTTCATGACATACATTTTAATTAATGTCTTGATCAACCATAAAATATTTGTTTGTAGATTAATTAACATGCAAACCCTTAATAAATGCCAACAAGGCTTATTTTAGTTAGTTCTCATATGTATTAACTAAAATAAATTATTAAATAATGTTTGTGAATTAATGTTAGTTATCATGAACACCATTATCAAAGAATAAATAGAAACATTATGTAACAGTTAATTGATTTCTATAACTGCAGTAACTCATTTTATTTACTGTACTCTTACTGTGATGTTACTGTTAATTTGTTCAACAATTTGCATACAGACCTCTAACACCGCTTAAGCTCAATAATTTGACTTTCTGTAGAGGCATGAAAGTAGCAAACCAACGTCATTGTGACGACAACACAAAAAATAGCCACTGGTCTGGTTGTGGTTAGCCAATAAATAATTACAGTGCATAACTCCCATGAAACCACAAACATAACTTTTTTACAATTATGTGTATGGATTATACAAACATGATACTTTGTGTTCATTTGTGGCCTTTAAAGGTGCTGGTACACCAAAGCCAGACGAGCTCTACCTCCTGCCTAGAGTCTTTATGCTAAACTAGGCTAATCACAGCCCAGCTCCACCTCTGTCCTTTTTGGGCTTTCAGCCTCAGAGAGAAAGTGAATTAGCACGTTTCCCAAGATGTTAAACTACTTCTTTGAAGCTAAAAAATTTCTACTCACATCAAAATTTGAATCCCCACATATAAACATATGAAGTGGAACTGCATTGTGACTTCATGTACAGCATCTAGCAGCCTGAAGTCAAGACAAAGTTCTCACTTTGTAAATCCATTTTATTTCCAAACCAGAGTGACAGGACAGCACGCATCTTGCACCATTGGCCATGTTAGACCTAGGTGAGCATAGCCAGAATGAAAAATGTTTGCTAGCCTTTACTTTTCTCCGGATATTCATGGCTTTGCACTGGGAACAAATCCTGGTGTGAGCAGGCAGGCAAATCCTCTCATCTTTCACATGAAAATTGTACTTTTCTGCTTGATTGTCTCTGACACATCCTCTGCCACAACCTTCATTCCACTTCAGCACAGTCAACCTCACTGCAGGATGAGGGTTTTTAAAAAAACATGTGCTTGTAACAAAATGTCAAGTTTCTGAGTAAAAGTGAAAGCTACATCTAAGGTAGAAGTAGCTCCTTTCATTTAGTTATGTAGGCTCACAAGAGTGATGCTGCATTCACATATTGCACAGACCGAGCAGTCAAGTGAAAAAAACCTGTTCTTATCAGCCCTCTACATCAAGGTCTTGGAAGTTCTACTTTAAGGAATTGGAATGCTGTGATATCTCCCACTTGGCGACAAGAGCAGTGGGAGCGTCAACAGACCCATGGCAAAATGGTTGCAAACTAACATTGACACATTTATATTAACATTAAAATCCCATATTAACAACCTATTGATTCAGCTCATTCAAAAGGAGCTTTGTGAATGGTGTGAATGGGTGAATGCCTACTTGTAGTGTAAAGCGCTTTGAGTGGTCAAGCTGACTAGAAAGGCACTATATAAATACAGGACATTTACCATTTACCATGTATCTGGTTTTACCTCTTTACAAACCTCTATGAATATGTAACGTGAGTGAAAAATAGCTCAATTAGGCTAATTTTTAGTGTGAATACAAGGCTAGTAGAGACAATAGCCCGAGTATAAACAGGTTTTCTTGGTCTTATTAAAGTAAATAAAATGTAATAACATGAAAATATACTAAACTACTGCTTATACTAATTAATAATGTTATTTCATGCATGACTCAGCATTTAATTCAATTTATTTTATTTATTTTATTTATTCTTTGTTCCTCCTCACTGCTCATGCTGACTGTGGTACGCCTGCTTTGTACTTCTTATGCAGAGTTGACCTTCAAATACAACCTACCTTGTTTATTTGTGGTACTTCAACACATCAGCAGGATCCATAACAGTCTCACCTGTGACCACAACAATTAACAGTTTTGCTTGGAATCCTGCATTGATTACTTATAAATGTAATTTGTATAGAAAATGTTGATTTATCCTGTCATCATCTGTTTACATTTGACGATTGACGGATTACCCTGGCATAAAATATAAATTTGTGTAGGGTTACAGTACACTGTGACAAATAGAGAGCGGATAAAAGGATGGTAAAATGAACAACAGCAGGGCTAAAATGCAGCAAATGGCACATAACCTGCCTGTAAACATGTTTACAAAAATTTCCAACCCGTTCTCATGCCCAGCTTGTCAGATATCAACGATTTGTCATGGTCCCTCGCGTCTCATCCAGAAGCACAAGGTACCCTTTGGCGTCAGGCAGAGACACACAAGGCTTTAATCTACGTGCAATGTAAAGCTGTCCTCAGCAGCATCAGACGAGCTGAACAGACGACGTAGCGTGACATAGTTTACAAAGCAAGAAAGTGCCAAGAGGGACGGAGGTTAGGGTTGAGTGGAGGGTCACAAACACACGACCTTCACCCAGGAGACTGGAGTTGCACCCTGTTTAAAACCAAACGTCACCGGTCTTTTCCTAAACCAAAGTAACGTAGAAACATGGGGGCGTGAACCTTTGCGGGTTGCTCTGAGACGCTAAAAAGAAGGCTTAGTGCATCGATCAGTGATGCCAAAGCGTACCTTGTGCGTTTGGATAAGACGCTAGGAGCGCATGACAGAATGTCGGTATGTGACGACCAGGGATAAGAACGCGTGGATATTTCATATCATTGTTCTTCAGTCCGAAAGCTTGACAACCTTTTCTTACATTTCTAATGTAGCTGTGAGGTATTGCTTATCTTTAATGGTCTGTGCTGAAGCTTCTTACAGTCAGTCATGTAATGCCCGTGCCTCCCGGAGCCAAGACAAGAAAGAAATACACTCTGATTTCACAGTACAAAGGACACATCTTCTGCAATAGATCTGCTGGCTGAATAATAGGATTAAAGTTCTCAATAAAGAGAGCTGGAGAAGGGCCTCAAGTTGTAGGAAAAGCAAACCAAATGAAAAACTTGCATGACATACTGTTTTCTTCACAAAGAAGTTGGAAGATAATGAGAGGGAAGCGATCCGAATGCTTGCTGCCATCAGGAGAGGGCTTAATCAGAAAGATATGATGTTCTGCTGTAGTGCGACTCATCTCAGTCCCTCTGAACCTTTCTTCTTTTTGCCGTTAGTGACAGCGTCGATCCTTCCACTTGTCTTAGCTCTGTTGATAAGCCCTGATGAGAAAAGACGAGACAGGAGAAATGAGGTGTCAAGGGCGCAGCTTCACATGGTTCTGAATGTCACAACAATATGTACGATCGACACGTGATGGTGTTTTAAAAACATATTCAGGTAAGTTTAAGGTCAGTCCAAGAATGACGAACTATAACAATAACTAGAAATATATTCAGTTTATATTCAGAATATATTTCTCCTGTCTTGAATCACGCTGATGATGGCTTGTAGCTGAAACGCTACAAGCTACATCCATGTTTGTTGCCCACAATAAATAAAAAGACTATTTATCCATGAGTGCCAGAGTTTTTGTATGTTTTAACTTACAAGTATTTTATGCTTTCCTTGGTGATTTGGCCAATCATACGACTGCCACCTCGAAATAACAGAAGTTTGCATGCATCTGATTGGTTGGTCTGGCCATATAAAAATGGATGCATCAGTTACTTCGCTATCATTTCACATCATACTCAGTTGCTACTTTGCTCATACTCAGTGACTCTGATAAGAATAGCCTACATTTAGTTTTAAATAATCCATGTGTTGATGCTAGATTTATCTGGCTGCTTGCAAATTGCGGTTGTTGGGATTATTTCTCATTTGTAATCCCCTTCTAGACGTAACGTTAGTTATCTAGCTGTGTGTGTTCATGTTAGCGCGCACTAAAGCAACTTAAGTTTCCCACTGCATGGTAGTGGCAAGTTTCTCTCTACAAATTGGTCTATTTAGTTTTTAGTGGTTCACTCGCCGTGCTTTGATTTCTCTATTGTTCTCTCTTTCTCTGTCACCATGCACCGATTTCTAGTTGTTAAACCTCACAACGCCACTGTTACGGGAAAGCAGTCAACAGAGGAAGGCTCTGTGGTGTCGTCTCTACCACCCCTGACCTCCAACCGAGTAGCACAAGTACTGCATGCCCAGACAGCCTTAGTGGCGCAGCTATGGTTGACAATAACCATGGTTTGAACAGCGTAGCACTGTTGAAGCCCACCCTGTGCTTCGTTTCAAATCAGATACTTTTTCTTTTAGTATAAACTGCAGCTGCTCTTACAAAGTGCATACTGTTGTTACCTCTGCCAAGGAGGTTATGTTTTCAGTGCCATTTGTTTGTCTCTCAGCAGGATTACACAAAAACTACTGAACCTATTTTCCTGAAACTTGGTAGAAAGATGGGGCATGGGCCAAGGAAGAACCCCTTACATTTAGGCACGGATCCATGCATTATCTAGGGAATAATGCATGGATGTTGGGAAATTGGGACATACTTCTTCATCATAACTTTGTGCCTTGAACTTTGACCCTCCTGCTCATTTACATCTGTTGCAGTCTGTATATAGTCTTTATTAATGTATTAAGTATACACAAAGTCACACAAAAATGTAATACTTATTTAAATGTGCTGTCAACTGTTATTGTGACTTCTGTCATCTGTCTGTGCTCTCAGCGGTGGGTTTGAACAGCCAGAAAAGCATGCTGGTTTACATACTGCAAAATGTGACCAGATGCAATAGGACATCCTGGTTTTTTAGTGACTGGCTGGAGTAGATGCCTGCTTTCCCTTGTTGCAAATTAGGTGGAAATAATGACAGATTTAGTTTTTCTAAGCAAGGCTTTAATAATTGGAACTGCCAATTAGTCCTACATTGTAGCTTCACATTTAGACTAGAAAACTATACTAGTCCATGTAAGAATAAATAATTCGATACGACATTAAATGAAGTTGTCCTCCTATAAGGATGTGGGTTTAAAATTAAAATGCCAGTAAAAAGTCCTAAACTCTCAAAATAGATTAGTATTTTTTTTCCACAGGGTATCGTCTCAAACTCATTGGAATTTTTGAATTGGTGGTGATAATTTGTGAAGATTATCTTGTTAAACATAACCTCATCAAGCTTTTGTTGAGCCCAGACTTTGTTTTCTGCATCAATCCAAAGAAAGAATCCCATTAGACCTACAAAGATGTCACGGCTTGTGCCGGAAACACTAGGAACAGAGGGATTTAGGACCCAAGCGCAGAGACCGCAGGTTCAGGTAATGTATTTATTTAACTTAAAGTGACTAACCAGTGAGGTGAGGATCAAAAACACAACTGGCACTAAACACTAGAAAACACCAGAGGCACTGGCACAGAGACACACAAGGTAACTTACACACAGGTAACACGCATAACGAACTCGCCCAGAGGAAAGGGGAGACAGAGACTAAATACAGGGAGGACAATGAGGAACAGGTGAAACCAATCGGGGCCGGGCAGACAATCAGAGGGAAAACTAACAAGACACAGGTGAATGTAATGCAAGACAAGAAACAAGAGGAGGGGACTACAAAATACAACAAGAAATAAACTCAAACTCAACACAAGGAAATAACCAACTAAACCTGAAAGCATGACTGTAATTATCAACATAAACAGGAAACAAGAAACTCAAACTATAACAAGAAATAAACACAGAAATAAACCCCCCCCCCAATCAAAGTAGTCTAGAACCGGGCCTGTTGGCTATTATGGTATACGACTGGTAAAACAGTGTCACCTTTATAGTTGTCATTATCGTTCTTCTTTAGTCTGTCTTCATAATAAAAGATGGATGCTTTTTTAGAGAACACACTCTAATATCACTGTGTTCGGTCTAAATGAAGTGAAGTGAAGTCAGGTCAAATTTTATGTATATAGTCAGTACACAACAAAAGTTATCTTATGACACTTTACATGTAGAGTAGGTCTAGACCATACACTTTATTTTACAGAGAGCCAACATTTCCCCCATGAGCAAGCACTTAGTGACAGTGGCGAGGAAAAACTGCCTTTTAGCAGGCAGAAACCTCGGAGCAGACCCCAACTCTAGGTGGGCAGCCATCTGCCTTGACCGTTTGGGTTGAGAGAAGGCTCATGGAAGTAACTGTATTGTAGTGTAGACCACAGTGTACAGAAAAGCCAGTTTGTCAGACCAATATCTCTATCTATTTTAACTAACAACATTAAACTTAAACATCATTCAAGTTTAGTGGTGAAGACTCTATTTCACAGGGCAGAACATATTGTTGGTGAGAAGGAGGATAACAGAAGGTGCAGCATGTCTGAGGAACCCTTTCTCCTGCTGACTTGTAGTGTAAAGCACTTTGAGTGGTCAAGCTGACAAGGTAAGTGCGATATAAATGTAGGCCATTTACCATTTTAGGCCATTTACTTTGACTCCAGAAACCGGGGTTTGCATCCTGAGTCCCATCTGTGGTTAGGTTTAGGAGTTAAAAACCGAGGCATTTTGCTGTTGTTAAGCAATGTATTGGACACAGGAATTGGATTAGTAAATCTCTTTTCCATAAGGCCACAGTAACATTCAAGCATTATTCCTTTTGGGAGAGTTTGTTCTGCCATTTCTTGGTCCACCTAACCTTCACACATCAGGGAAGATTTCTTCTCTCATGGCTATGAATGAAAACCATCTCCTCATTACAAGAATACCTCCTTATAAAGCAGCAAATGAGGATTTTTCTAACAAGCCTCTTGGCATGTTATAATGGGCATCTCTTTATGACACGGTAGCTTGTTAGGATGATTTTTTTAGGGCTGTAGGGCCGTTATTCGATAGAGGGTTAGGGAGCGCACTCTTGTGTCTTAGTGTACTTGCGGTGAATGTAAAAAAAAAGAAGACGTTAACAATATAATGAGATGCTAACAAGAGAATGGTTAGAAATCAGTTTGCTGTCTCTGTGTTGTTGTAGGTAGAAGTGTTGCTGAGTGATTTTGTGTTTCTTTGCCAGTTACCTTTTAAAATCATCTTCCAAAAAAGATTGGTCTTCATAAATGCTTGATATGGTCAGCTGTGCAGCGGTTCTTCCTCACTCTCAAAAACAACTGTTAGAGACCCAATTACCAAGAGAAAAAAAGCAGCAGAGTGTCCAAGGTCTTTCTTCATCTCTCGGCCCACTTTTAGGGCAGACGTCAGATATAACGATGTCACATTCTCTACTCACTAGGTAGTCACTAGGTAGTCACTATGACTCCCATCTTTCCAGTGCAATCGGAGAAATCAAGGTTCTGCTTCTGGAATTTGAAAGATTAAAACAGGAGGTAAATAACACTTGAAAATAGCATTCAATTCGCAGCATGGGCTACATCACTACGCACAAAGTGTTAATATGTGCGTGGGTTTGTGTGTGTAGCTCTCTCCTGCATGCACACTCACCTGATTTACACTGACAGAATGAGGAGGCCTTCCATAATGTGTGCTCGAGCAGAAAAAGCAACTGAGCGCATGCTGAGGCAGTGTATGGCTACTTGGTGATCTGTGTGGCGTTACTGTGGCCATGTAGTGTGAAAACGTGTTTGAATGTGTGTGAAAGACACTAAAGGACTCGCATCACACACATAGCCATTGATTCAATGTAAATATAAAACATTTGAGCGTAAAGATTTCTATCATTTTCAATTTTATACCATGCAGTTTTAGGAATACATGAAATACATTTTATTTTTAGGTCTTGCCCTATCCTGCATGGAAATGTTGAACATTTTTCATCAGCGTTCCCAACATACAACAGATTTTAAAAGCAACAAAGCAGTAAAATACTTGAAAATGCTTTTATTCAGGCCCTATGGCTGAATCTCTGTGGATTAAAAGTATTCATTTTTATGACATGGCAACTCATGTTTATACACAAAGTGCATTTGAGCATTCCTTTCCCATGCATGATTTCATCCCTAAACATCCTGTTCCTGACACCGAAATATGGAAGCAAGTTGTGTCATATATGTTTGAACTTCCCAGGAATCAGTGTGCAGCCCAAAGAGTCTGCAGTTGCTCTCTGAGAGTTAGTGGTACTTAGTGAACTAGCGTGCTGACATTTCTACAATGACGCATGCTCATGTTTAGGTGTCGCATTTAACATGTTTACCATTTTAGTTTAGCATGTTTAGCATGCAGACATTTGCTTGGCACAACTAATAGAGCTGAGGTTGATGGGAAAAGTCGTTACTTTTCCCAATGTGATCTCTTAGCAAGGCGTATTGTGAATAAATGCAAATTATGTGTAATTCTGAATTTTTCCATCATCCCAGGGCCGCCCATAAGAGGGGAAAAAGGGGAAAGCTTTCAGGGGGGCCCATGGAGGCAACAATAGTCATGCTCATCCTAATATAAGCCGTGATAACCAAATTTCACTTTGAACCAAAATACTCACCATTACTTATTTAAACAACAAAAGTATATTTTATTTTGTTGCTTTAGTAAAATATAGCCTTTATCATAATAAAAAAATCCCTCTCCTGACAATGTTATGAGTCATTTTTTTATGTGTTACGGCAAAACGTCCCGAGAAATTTACTGATGCAAATGAACTACTAGCTAATGTTTCCTGGCTGTGCCAGAATGCAAGAAAAAAGTGAGGAGAAATGAGGAGAAAGAGATGGAGCTGGCAAAGGCTTTAGATCCAAATAATAATGTAATGACCAACTTTTTTCAGTCAGCTCAGAAAGCTGCTCAAAGCCACGCTGAAGAGGCGAACGATAGCCAGAAGGTAACGTTCCAGCTAATCTTCCTAGCAAGAGGTAGCTAGCGTCAGTGAATGAGCCACCACCACCTGTGAGAAAGAGGAGGATGTCGATGATAGTGAAGACGAGCATGTGTCTATGGAGGAGAGAGAGAGCACGCACATGCTTTGACATGAGCAAAGCACATTTGGGGAGATTTGGTTAACTGGACCTTTTCAGGGTCCCAGCCATTTCTGTGGGTGGGCCTGCACCACCCTAACAATACAAATAACAAGAATAACAACACCTTCCAATACATAATAGTGCTGTTTTATAGTTCATTCTTATGGGCTGTTATCTTATGTTTACAGTCAGAGTTTTGCAGTCTAGATCATAATTTTGAAATGTTGAAGCCTCTCCTGTTGAATATGTGCTCTCACTGGTGTTACTGTCTGCCATTTGCTTTCATACTGTATATGTGTGTGTGTGTCTCCAGTTTGGCTCTGTTTTTTTTAAATTGTTGCCCAACAACAGATGGTGTCTCCATGTGCTTCCTGTCCTCTCGTCTTGCATTTCCTCCCAGCTTGTTCTGCAGCACGCCGCAGTGCCTTTAAAGAGATATTTCACAGCTCTCTCTCCTCTCATCCTTGAGGCGAGATCATGAGAGTTTACGCACAGCTGGAGACTGATGATCAACGACACTCACGTATTTGCACAACAGTATATCTAAAGGCCATATCTGTAATACAGCAGGGGTGTTTTTTGTTTTCAAGCTTTTGTCAAGAACTAATCCTTTCCTTTTGCCTTTCGATCAATATCAATACTAAGGCTGACAGTTGAAGCCTGAATGTTGCTGGTTATGGCAGATTAACCCTGACTGAACAACTGGACAAAAAAAAATAAATCAAAAAAAATCTTAATCTTAAAACTGCACGAAGAATTTTCTGTTTGTTCTGTTTTATTCCCTTCCTGTCTGTCAACCGATCCCATTCAGTACAAAAAGGATAATTTATCACATATTTTATCAGCTTTTCTCATAATTCTGAGCAGCTTAATGGGAAATAAGTAAAATATATATATTTTTTAATTATATGAATAAATAAATAAATATTTATTGATCTTAATTAATATAAATTAATTGATATAATGATTCTAAATGGAACCAGTCCTTTAAAACAAATGTCTTTGTCTCGAGTTTCAAATTTCCTCGAAATTCAGACAGTTTATGATGTCTTTGGGAGGCTTCTCCGACTTGAAAATTGTAACGAAAATGTTAAGGATCATTATTTTAGACAATGCTTGGCTTAAAACATGTGTCTGCAATGATGGACGAACCCTTCAACTTTGAATTTGTTTTCTAGTCCAAAAGAGCGCAAGTGACTCCGGTCACTACTGAGCCACAGCAGCGCTGTTGGGCTCTAAATATTTTGTGAACCCATTTTTCTTTGGGCCCTCTACAATCTACTTAGTGGTCAGATTGAAAAGGTTCAAATGTGATTTGTCAATGCTATAGTCTGTTCAGCTGATATCCCAATCTAATAAACCTTAGACTAATGTTCTATTTTGAAGTTTTTAGCATAACTTTATGTTAAAGCAGCATATCTGATCATTCCAGCTTGTTGTAGGTGTTATTGTGCACTTGACACAGAATAAGGTAAGCTTACAACTTCTTTTACATGTGACTGGTGATTTCTTACATGCTTATTTAACTGTTGTCCAGAGGTATGATTGATTAAATGATTGATTGATTGACTGATTTCTTTTATTTTCTTGTCATGCACAAGAAGTGCCCAACTCACACAGGTTTACAAGACACCAAAAAAATACAGTTGCAGTTGCAAGTATTTCATCACATTTCATTCCTAACCAAAATTGAATGTTACTTTACAGCTCGGCCTTAAACATAAAATAAAATAAAATCTGCCACAAAAAAAGGCCACAAACAAACTCAAAAGAAATCATCATAAATGGAGGACATTTTACTGAAAAGTACATCCCTTATGTCAACAACAAAGCATAAAATGAACCTCATTCTCAAAGTCCACTCCACTGATGGCCAAAGCTGAAGCAAATTTATGGACTCCCAGAAAATATCGATTAGCTCTATGATGCACAGTGTTACAACTCGTATATTCAGGGAAACCCCAAACACCAGAAACATAATCAGACACAGGACACACACATGCATTCTGGAGTTGTGTATAAGTATTGGATCCCAGATTGCCACTTTGTTCAGTACAGATCTCAATGTTCTATCTGCTGACTGGGCTAAAACACTGACAGCTTCTTTAAATGTCATGTGCTCATCCAGCATCAAACCAAGATATTTATACTGATCAGTATATGACAGCACTGTTGAACCGAAATTAAAAACAACGGAACTTCTCTCCAGTGACTTTTGTCTGAAATGTATTATTTGTGTTGATTCACCACAAGTCTCTGTTTCCAGCACCAATCTGCGACAATTTTCAACATAGTCTGCAGATCTTTTAATTCTCAGGAAGTAAAATTATATCATCATCATAATAATATGCCCACAGTCTGATCAGCAACTATCTTTGTGTCTTCCTGTCCTTTCAGTTGTCAGTCTGGTTGGGCAGCGTTTTGTTCTCCATGAACAAAATATGACATACAGAAGGAAAGGACCGTTCAAAATTATAGAGTAGTCCTCTTGCCATCTGACTGTACAGAATGAAGCTTTGGTGGCAAGTGATTCCAAACTGTAGTGTACCTGATGGCTCATTAGAACACCAGATATCCTTTAGTTACCATTAAGGTGTTTAAAAAGATGTATAACATTACCAAACAGAAAGGATAAACACCTTTTATAAATCATTCATTACTTATTTATTTATGAATTTTTCCATTGTTGCAGGATTTTCACACAGCGTTGCGGCTCTGCTTCAGTCTCGATGATGTGGCCGAAACTGTAGGCCTATAGTTTTAATAGTTTTGGTTTCGGGGAGTATCCCTGCTTTCTGTCATGTGGCAAAAACTGGAGCTGAAGCCAAAAAAAAAAAAAAAAAGTCCACTTCTGCTTTCTGCTGTGCAAAAAAACAGGAACTGCTTTTTTTTCATTTTTCATTACCTGTCACTGACCCAGTTTTTAACCCTGACAGCTTTCTACAGCCGGAGAGAATGTAGCCTGTTTACCTGTAATTAGCCTTCCTGTCCAGACAGATTCCTTCGAGACACAGTGATATGCAATAACCGGTCTAGTGAAAACTTCATTAGTCACAATTCAATAGATTCAACCTTGAATTCAACCAAACATTATAACATCTTATAGGTTAGTAACTGAACCTCTGCAGCAGTGGTGTATTACTGTGGGTGGTGTTAGGGTGACACTGTGGCTCTACCTTGTGGTACGAGTATGCACTGCACACTTTATATCATTCTCTCTTTAAAGCATTATACAGAAGAAGAGGACTATTTTTATTTTTATTCTTTCATTCAAAAACACTAGCAGTCTTATCACATCAGCGAATATGCTATTTGCAATACCTTAGATCGATACTGTACGTGCAAAGGCCAAGTAAGCACAGTAAGTCATATAAAACTCAAGTGGTAACTGAAAGCAGACAACAGACCATTCAATACAGTATACAGTACGTGCAATATTAGATAAGATAAGATAAACTTTCTTGATCCCACACCTGGGAAATTCACCTGTTACAGCAGCTCAAGAATTGACAGTACAGGTATATA
>JBBPCS010002280.1:0-13723 GCA_037974645.1 Hollardia meadi
TCTCTCTCTCTCTCTCTATCTCTCTCTCTCACACACACACACACACACACACACACACACACACACACACACACACATACATGCATACAAAATCACACATGGACGCCTACAGTCTCACACACATACACATATAAATTCGCATGTAATTGCAATCCCACTCTCACATAATCACTCACACACACACACACTCATACACATGGATGGACACAGAGTCGTTTTTGTCAATGGTGTCTTTTGTTTCTTTTATCTCAGCTCCAAACAAAGCATTCCTGTGTACACAGAGGAGCGAGAGAAGGAAGGAGAGAGAAAGAGGAAAGTAGAAGAAGAGAGAGAGGGAGATCAGGAAAACATTCAGCGCTCCTTTGTTTGGCAAAAGAAAAAGTTTTGATTCAGTTTTTGGATTCGGCTCACTGAGGCAGGGCAATCAAGTTGTCATATTGCCATGGAGATGGAATATATACGACTGGAGAGGTTGGTCCCAAAAAATTTTTTTACTCTCATTAGTTATCTGAGATGGTTGTGGTGGAATTTTTCTTTTGTGGAACATGTGAGTGTCAATAGTAAATTGGGTGAGAGGCGACACAGAGTTGAAAGAGTGACGTTTTCAATGGTGTCATTGTAATTATGAAGCTTTTGAGGGGCTCGTCCTTGCATAATCACAAATGTGTGATGTAATTAAAGCTGATCGATTATATAATCCACGCTCAGCATTTCATAGAAGCTATTTTGATCTACAGTCTATGGCCAAAAGTATATGGACCCACCTGTCTCCATAGTTTGTGTACTTTTGCTCATGTTTTCCATCTTTTGGTCCAAATAAATTTTTCATGTTTAGTGCAGGTCTTGACTGATCTGCTCAGAGCCCCAACCAATACCTTTGGGATGAACTGAAAGACTGCAAGCCAAGGCTTCATGGTGAAATGTAACTGTCACACTTCAGATATTCATGTGTTATTAGGAGATTTGCTTATCTTAAACTTCCTTGATACTTTTACTCAAAGGATTGTTCAAGGCCAAAAGAGATTAAATGAATATTTCATTAAAAAAGCAAAGATAGACGAATAGTTTAAAAAATTATTAGAAAATTGTGTGGCTGAACTTTTTCCTCATTCCCAACCTATTTACAATCTCATGACCCCAGGACCGCTGGACTATATTACATACTGTAATTGTATATAAATGTTTCTCCAGCATTGAGTATGTAATATACAATAATATATCTGTCACAGAGGACAGAAGTACTTTTAATACTTTTCTCATTTTGCTGATGACTTTTGTACTTGTACTTAAAATTTTAATGTGAGACTTTTGCTTGCACTTGCGTACTTTCACATAGCTGTAATAATACTTACATGAATAAAGGATGTGAGTACTTGTTCCACCAATCATCATCAATGGCAGACTTTGTGATTATGTGGTGCAAATCCCTGCTGTCAGGCTCCAAAATCTAGTGGAAAACCTGAAACCAGAGACGAAGAGGAGGTATTCACCTGACACATGGTGAACAAGCTGGTGTCCATAGACTTTTGGCCATACACTGCACTGTTAACAACTTGTTAATCAGGTGGAATTATATGTTTTGCATTTACAAGGGAGAGAAACAGAGAGACCTTGTGAGTATCCAGAGTAGAAAGCAGCAAAAAGCACCAAAGAGAAAGACTGCAAAAGAACCCCTGTGCCAGCCTGAAAAAAGTCCTGAACGGGGCATCCAGAGAGCCAAGACTTTGTCCCACCAAACCCTTACTGCAGTCTCCAGTTACCAGTCAGAAGTTCACTCTTTGTCCACTAAAGGCCTCACTAGTCAGAATCAACAGTAAAGCCTTAAAAAAAACAACTTTATCTAGATAAATTTAGACAAAGATTTTTTTTTTACCTTAATTGATCCATTCAAATTTCTCCACTCGTCTCAGCTGACAAATGAGACTCTGTGTGGACGGCTTGTTGGGTTGACACAGTACATCTTCATCCTAATTCTACTCTTCCCTCTTTTCTCTTTCCCCTTCTTTATCTTCCTCTTTCCTGGGTTATCTTCTCCCTAATAGCCGACATGATTTATTGGACGTAAGTTAATGTGTCAAATGTGTATGTGTGTGTGTGTGTGTGTGTGTGTGTGTGTGTGTGTGTGTGTGTGTGTGTGTGTGTGTGTGTGTGACACGGGTGGACCACTGCATCTGAATGTTCTGACAAGGCCACACATTCATGCAAACATCCCACAGTGTAGAGCACTAAGAAAACACAAATATTACTGTAGCATACATGTAACTGCTGCAAGTTGGGATTATTTGCAGTTAATTTTCTTTACATTAAAGGAACAGTTCACAGCAAAATAAAAATACTTTTTTCCCCTCTTACCTGTCGTGCTGTTTATCCATCTAAATAGTTTTGGTGTGAGTTGCTGAGTTTTGGAGATATCGGCTGTACAGATGTCTGTTTTCTCTCAGATATAATGGAACTAGATGACACTTCACTTGTGGTGCTCAAAGCACCAAAAAATACATTTGAAAAACTCAACAGCAATGTCTTTTTGCAGAAATCAACTCAAGATCATACACAGACCTTGTGGTGAGCAGTTTCATGTAAGAACTTTTTTTTTTTTTTAACAAACTACACAGTATGGACTGTGCAGAAGGAAACGTGCAGACATCTCTACTGTATCTGCAAAACTCTGCAACTCAAACCGAAACAACCTAGATGGATAAACAGCACCACAGGTAAGAGAAAAAATATTTCAAGACGATTCAGCATCTGGGAACCCTAAACATGTGTAGAACATTTCACAGCAATTCATTTGTTTGCAGTCAAGATATGTCACTGGATCAACATGGTGGAGCAACTGACCGGCCAAGAGCCATTTAGCTTTTTTTTTTTAAAACAAAGAAAACAACAAAAACGTCTTAATGACATACAGTATTTGAACACATAGGATCACTCGTATTATTCAGGTCTGACACACTCTCTTTGTGTCCCACCTCATTGTGATTGTTGTATTGTGTGGTTTGGGTTTGCATGCTTCGTCTGAACCTGTTTTTCAGTTAACCTCCCTGGCCTCCAAACTATTTAAAACAAAAATACTTAAAGACAGCTATGTTTTGGGGATTTTGCCCTTGATTGACAGTTCTCTGTTATAATCAGCTGTTTTACTTCACCCACCACTTTTGATTTTCTGGCTTCAAACTACTGACAAGATGGCATTGAGTATAATCCCTAAAATCAGATATTTGGGTTCAGGAAAACCTCCGAAACATGAGCCAAAGGACTGAGAACCACATACGCACGCACTCACGCACGCATACACACAGTGCACCCACTCAGGTGTTTTTACTTATACTGGATGGTTAGGCCTCTACTCAAGACTATGCACTTGGGCTGAATACCAGGAATTTGAATTCCAGTATTTACAAGAAATAGAAAAGCAAAATGTACTCCCTATTCACAGGACAAACACCTGCTAGAATGCAGCTTACTAGCTAGACTTTTTTTTGATTCTGTCAATAATTTGGTGTTTGAGAGTGTGGAACCATCAGGATAATCCTACTACAGTTACACCAAAAATTCATACTGAAAATATTCAATATTCAAAAACACTTGTGTGGATGTGCGGGGCCTTTCAGGTTTGCTTTGACTTGTTTTGCTGACTAAAACTTTGGTCTCCTGCTTTATAATTCAAAGTTCCAGCTTGATGTTAACATGTCTGCTAGTTGTTTTATACCTATTTTGAGTCAAATCAACCAGGTTTCATTTTGGTTTTTAATACTCTTGCTTGAGCTGAATTTCCCCTGAGAATGAAAGCAGGTGGCTGCAGGGGAAGTTACCAAAATCTACCGTCATCATGGGAAGTTTCTAGATTTTTGCGAATGCTACAGCAAGTCCCCATAATCAGATAACGAGGCACTGCTGATGTTTTAAATAGTGTAAGATATAAAAAAATTAATTTTTACCAATCTAACTTTTTCCATTAAACTTATAAGACTTCCCAGTCCATCTTAAACTAACCTCAAATGACCCTTTTAACAGCATTGTCAATAATCAGAGAAATAATTGAACTCCTCTTTCTTGGTTATTCCCCAGATGACATCTGCCACACCTCCCTCCTCTCGTAGCTCCTCCCCTCAGAAGGTGTGCCACTCCCAGACACAGACAGATGTTTTAAAACCCTTACTGGGTGGCGGCATATCCGGTGGGGGTGGGACTTTGAGGAAGAGGAGGCGTGTCCTGTCCAAAGATGGGCGCAGCAACGTGCGCATCGAACACGTCAGCGGACGGAGTGCTCTGTACATGCGCGACCTATGGACAACGTTTCTGGACATGCAGTGGCGCTACAAGTTCTTCCTGTTCACGGCCACGTTTGCCGGGACCTGGTTCCTGTTTGGGGTACTGTGGTATCTGGTGGCCCTGGTGCACGGTGACCTGCTTGGTGAGAGAGCACGCATCAAATCTTGATGGGTGGTTTAATGTGTCCTCCCAAAAAAAACATGTTGGGCTCACTCCAGATGAACAGTTTTAGAAAGACGTTCCAGTGAAAACTGACAGAAAGGGTTATGTATTGATTGGTAACTTAAAAAAGGGTGACTTTGTAGTATGGCTTTATAGACCCTTTAACTGAGTCAGACACTGAGTCAATTATTATTAACACTTAAAGCACCTAGCTCTTTGTCAAGGGGTGTTCACAGTGTGTTTGGAGTTGGTGATCAAACAGTGATGCCCTCTATAAAGAGAAACTTTTTTTATTTTTTTAAGTTAATCATTAATTATTGATAGTTAATAATTACATGCAAATACATTAAATGAATAATACATATGTATTTACTTTGTTACACTATCTATCTGTCCTGGTCCTATTTTTAATTGCAACAAAAGTTGTTTATGTTTTCCCAGAGGAAATCCAGTAATTGCGCTCATGTGATCCCCAAAAACTATTTTAAGCTTTCGGTCTATTCGATCTTCATGACCGACCGAAAGCACATTAACATTACCTAACATTAACAAGTGAAACACAGGATACAACGTGTAATAATCAGAAATCTCTGCTTTTCCGTTTGGATTCATTCATACTTTCCAGCATCTTCGGGAAGTTCTAGCTGGGTGCAGCGGTGGTCTTTCTACACATTCACAACCACCACACACTCGACAAATACAGTGGTCAACTGTCACTAGTGTGTAAAGTATGGAAAGACTGAGATGGTGTTGTGTGTCAGGGTTCAAAATGCACTTTTGTAAAAACAATTTGTTAAAAAAAGTAAACTTTTATTTACTCAGATTTTATGCATATGGTGATGTACTATGACAGTTGTCGCAATATATTGAATTGTAACCCGTGTATCATGATACATATCTTACATATTACCAATATACAACCCTAATGACAAACACACTATTTTCAGCCAAAGATAAAACAGCTCTGGTTATTTCACATGACAGATTTCTATTTCTTTCCTCCCTGTGCTCTTTTCACTGGTTGGACGGTGCGGAGCACAACCAGAAAAAGCTGATGTCACATACTTCTGCACCAATCAGGATTTAGCAATTGATGACAGTTAGCAGGTAGTTTGATCACTGCCAGTCAAAACACACCCACACAGTCCTGATAAAGCAGATCAGCTGAGTTTTTGAGTGTTAAACTCTTAATACTTAATAACCAAGTTTTGTTTGTTTTTAGAAATAATATGATTGTTGCCTCTTTAGTCATGAATATTTCATGTTTGATTAAGTTTTATGTGTGTAAGTCTTCCATGGTTACACAGGATGACTTGCTACCAAACCTCTGTTCATGTGACTTTTGCTTTCACATCTTAGTGTGCGTGCAGTTGTACGAAATGCCATAAAAGGTGCAATACACCTCTCTGGAACACAGATGAAAAACCATAAGTGAGAGTATGAACAGGGTGGTGTGATGTCGTGTGAGTCACAGCCGCATGAAGTGTTTCAGGGGTGGCAGGAAACTGTGAGAACTGCTGTCTTAAAGCAACCATGTGTTTTGTGTGTCTTTTTAATTCAGTCTGTCTTTAATCTAATCTGTGCTACTGTTTCATCAGTTTTATGGATACATCCATGTATACTCTCTCATTGAGGGTGAGCACTATTTATAGCACTACAGCGCAGACACAATATGTTGCTGTAATCTTGACCTTACACTAACCCCGATAAAATTGAACAAAAGTGATGTCAGGAAAAGGCTTCATACTGCATCTTCAGTGTGACACATGCTCCTGCCAACTTCCTCAAATGTCACTCATGTTTTCCGTTTGCTCAACCAAGCATGATAGTAAAAATTATAGAAAGTCCTGATTAATGTTGCCGAAAGACACTGAGAAGTTCTTTCTTGGAAACATTTAGTTTTTGAAACATTAGTAATTAGTAGAAGTAAAGAAAGAACTGCACGCTAACTAGATATCTGTTATGTTAACATAACATTAGAATGACTTCAGTGAGCTTTTGTTGCCTTTTCAAACATGTTCCTCCAGAGTTCGACCCACCATCAAACCACACACCCTGTGTGATGCAGATGCAGACCCTGACGGGGGCTTTCCTCTTCTCCCTGGAGTCCCAGACAACTATTGGCTATGGTTTCCGCTGCATCACTGAGGAATGTCCAGCTGCCATCATCCTCCTCATCATCCAGCTGGTCATCACCATGCTGATGGAGATCTTCATCACTGGTACCTTCCTGGCCAAGGTAGCCAATACATAAAACAATCAGCTGCGAAGTGAGATACAGTGAAAACAGAGAACTTCTTTTTGTATAGATCCATGCAGTGGTCAAAGTCGTAGATTTGTTACAGAATATAAAAGAGAATTTATGGTTTTAAGCATTTTCAGGTCAAAGCAGATGTCTACCTTAAATAGCTAAGCACTGTACTATATACAATTCTTTGCAGTGTGCATTCATCTGTTCTTATGTTCATGGGTCTTATCAGAGATTGTCAGCCTGAAACCAGAGCTGATTAAGATTTCTCTGCTCAGGTCGCCCGGCCAAAGAAGCGAGGTGAGACAGTAAAGTTTAGTCAACATGCTGTGGTGTCGACCCATGAAGGTCGACCCTGTCTGATGATCCGGGTGGCCAACATGCGGAAGAGTCTCCTGCTTGGGTGTCAGGTAAGTGTGCATAGAGATTCTTCTAGTTTGTCCAAACAAATTAACATGAAATTAAGTAGGTATGTGTAGATTTCATGTGTATGAGCACTTTATCAGTCTGTGAATCAATTTACTTAAAACAACTGGTGCTCATTGTTCTCCCCCAGGTGACTGGAAAACTGCTCCAGACGTCTCTGACCAAGGAAGGCGAGACGGTTCGCCTTGACCAGAGGAATGTGCCCTTCCAAGTGGACACGTCCAGTGACAGCCCCTTCCTCATCCTGCCCCTCACCTTCCACCACCTCATCGATGAAAACAGCCCCCTGCGAGCCTGGGCAGCCAAGGGTAAGTTTGAGTAAGAGTAGCGGTGGGCGATATGCCCTAAAATAATATCATGATGTTTCAGGGCATTTCTCTAATAATTTTATTCTTGACAATATGATAAAACAATGAAAAATATTTTTGGTTTAGAGCTCACAATAGAATTTGAACTCTCCTTATTGCATTTTTGCCTCTTGCTTCTCTGCTTGAGGTGGTGAAATAAGTTTGCTGTATTGTTCCCTTTCGTTGTTAGTTTTCTTGCACTTCTTACATTCTGTAATACCGTGGTTTGCTGTACATCTGATCTCTTGTAACCAAACCTTTTCCACACTACTGAAGTTGCTCCCCTTTTTTCAAACAAACTCCTCCAACCTGGAGCTGGGAGCGATGTTACTTTCACTTTCAGCCATGCTTGTTGTTACTGTGCGTGACGGTATAACATCATTATGTCAACAAGTTGGAATATTGCCATTATCAAAATATGAATTAAAAAAAAAAATCATATTAAATGAGTGAGGGAAGGAGATTTGATGGGTGGTGGTAGCATCGTAAGTACTAGTGTTTTATCTTCGCAATCTTTTGACTCCTGCTGAGTCCATCACTTTGGGCGAGGATACATCAGAAAACTCTTAAGATGAGATGCAAAACTCGACTTTGCTTATTGGCGAGCCCAAATGGCAGCAGGAATGAAGGATAGAGTAAACGCCGAATATTAATTTGTGACAATTAGTTTTCACATTCGATATGTGTATGGTTTGCTGTCGTACGCAGTGCTTCTGTAGACTTATTGAACAAGTCTCCCTCTCTGAAACTGACAACGGCTCTTCCAGCTAGCCTCCCTCCCTCACCTACTCCTCCATGCTAGCTACAGAGCTCTAACATGGTGCCCGGTAGTTAATGAAGGCTGATTTATAGAAGGTTAAAGCTACTTTCGCTCTAGTGTCTGTAGGGTCTCCGGAGATATGCAAAAGGAGCATTATTGCTGACTTGCTCCTTTTACATACAGGGCACTCTGTTTACTGCATAGTACTATACTGCCTTACAATGTGGCAATCTAATGTTACAGAGTTCTATGACACTATTAATATAAACCAGCTTTCTGATAGTTACAGCAACTCTGCTGAACGTTTAGATTTGTAGCCATGAAATCTGATGTAGAAGGAGTTCATGACTGAGAAATCATGTGTTAAACATCTTGCTTGACAGTTTTCTTCAGTCTTATTTTTTAAAATTAATGTGTAAGGTGTGCGTAATTTTACCTCCCAACCTTTGTTCCTGTATTCTTTCCCATGCTAAATTTGGACCTGCTTATAACAACATTACTCTATAGCACTACTGATGGTCAAAAATTCTCCAATTGTTCCTTTAAGTTTGATATTTTTGTTATGAAATCCTCCTTCTTATTTTCCATTTTTTCTTTTCATCTTCTCCCCCCCCCCCTTTGTGCCATTTCTTCACATTTCATTTACCTCCACCAGGTGGGGGCTGGACAGATCCAGAGTTGGCAGACTTCGAGCTGCTAGTGATCATGAGTGCTACGATTGAGCCGACCTCCGCCACCTGCCAGGTCCGCACCTCCTACCTGCCGGATGAGATTCTCTGGGGCTATGAGTTCCCCCCTGTAGTCTCCCTTTCCCCATCGGGCAAATACGTAGCGGACTTCGCCTTCTTTGACAAAGTGGCCAAGACCAAGACCATGCCCATCTTCAAACCATCTAGCCCCCAGCATGGGTACCAGAGCAACGGGGGTGGGACTGTGCCCGAGGTGTCCGATCCAGAAAAGATTCGCTTGGAGCAGAGCTACAGGGAGAGAGGGGAGGACCGTGGCCGGGCCAGAGATGCTCTTCTCAGTGTTCGCATCAGTAATGTTTGAACAGATGGAATAGGTGAGAGAGCAATGTGCAGGAGACTTATTTACTTTCAGAGTCAATAGCAAAATAATGAAACATCACATCAACACAGACTGGACTTGTATCGGAAAGATATCTATGATACAGAAAGCAAACATCGAAGACTACAGACTACCGCTTGGTCAACTTAAAGTTGTTTGCTGGGATAATATTCTACACTGGTTTGACTGCATTCATACGGCATAACACACTGCCTAACAGCAGCTACTCTCTGTAGTTTGGATCATATACTGCAGACAAAATCATAACTACAAAATAACAGGTAGGTTTATTTATTGACACAGAAACAAAGATACAAAAGAAAACAAGCAGTGCAGAGTATGGAAACCTTAGTGGGCTTGTTTGGGTTCTCCCTCGAGTAGAAAGTGTGAATCAGTATGACGGAGTATTTTCCAATGTGTGTGTGAAGGGTAAGGTTAGTATGATAGAGAGGGCCAGGAAAAACCCACATGGCATGGCAGAATCTTTTACACTAAATAACCATGTTGCAGACACAGCTTTGAGTTTCAGCTTGGTTTTCTTCCGTTTCACTAAAAACGCCAATGCATAATGCTACGTCGGTTTGTCAACACTTACAAAATCCCCACCCCAATCCTCTGACAACACTCATGGTATTTTTACATTTCCTGTTGTAATACGAAACAAGAACTGGAGTTAAAGACACACAGACACAGTGTCATTTACAGTATATGTATCGTGCATGGCAATGCACTGTGATATGTTAGATTAAGCACTTTGTTAATGTAGCACTACAACTGGGAATGTAGACAAATATCAGATTGAAAATACTATGTTCAAGGTGCTCTGTATACTGTATCTCTTGATGGTATGGGCATTTCTTGTCTTCTGTTGTGTATGACTGTTATTGCTGTTAGCACTTTATCTAAGTACATGATGTACATTTGCACCAAGTTAGTTTGGAACCTTAATATATGTTTTTAGTTTTTAGTACTACTAAAACTACTACTACATCTGCTTGTGGGCTGCAAATAATACTGCAAACACTGAGGAAGCTCTCCTTTCCGAGGGAAGTAGAAGCCTTCTGTACTTCCATTTTCAAGTTGCTAACATTGTCAAATTAACAAACACTTTGTCAAAGCACCTTTAACTTATGGCTACGAAGAGGACTTGTATTGTGACAGCTCCAGACTACACCTGAGTGCTGAGAGATGAGAATTTGAAAGTGATGTTGTAAGTCACTGATAATGCTTGTGTGGAAATGAATGACAATAATGAGGCAAGTGTAAGTACGATGGATAGAAATTGCACATATTTGTAACATTTCCTAAATGAACTGTGCTTAAATGCAGAAGGAGAGATCAAAGGAGACAATTCTGTCTAAAAAGGGATTTAATAAAGCTGATTATGAGTTATTAAAGGTCACATTTTGTTTCATGTCTTTCAGTAGCAATTTAATTCTCTCTTGGAAAGCTGAACACTGCGGCCCAACAGCAGGACCTCTCAGACTTCTAAACTGTATGCTTTGCCAAATCTCCATCAGCCTTAGATGTACTTAGTCACAATCAGCTCCAACATTTCCAGAATATTGCTATGCTAACATGCTAACGTAAGTCCAGGCTGGTTTACTTAATTGATAGTTAAGTCAATTTTATTCACATTTCACAACATTACAAATCCGCCTCAAGTGACTTTACAATCCGTATAGCACACGAGACCCTCTATCCTCAGACCCTCGATTCGGATTAGGAAGAAAAAAACTGTCCCAAAACACCCTTTAACGGTGGAAAATGTTAGGTGATATAGTTTAAAGAGTGAGAGTTTATATAGTTTAAAGTCCACCCAAGGAGGACACACAGACACAGAACCCATGTTAATTAACGTAACATTTTTAACTAACATTATGTATACGTTATGTAAGTTACATAACATATGTGTCATAGCAGAACATTCACACAATTCACAACATACTGGTTTCATTTGTATTGCTCAAAGAATAAAAAAAAATGAATTGAGAATGAATGAGACTATTTCTTTCATAGAAACTACTTGGAAAAACAAATTGTTAAAGAGTGGACTGTCCAGAGATTTCCGAGAAGATGAATTGCTGCTGCGCTTTCCACAAGTAGTCTCACCACTTCCTCATGTAGCACAGTTTGTAGAATGGAGCACATTGTACTTCTCTTCGCTCTTTCTCTGCTGTACATGTGTATAACACAAGGTAAGAACTGTATTTTACTTACATTCCCATTGTTGACTGACTTTTCTAGTTGCTGTACTGTAGCACTGTTTAAGCCAAGAAGTTAGATCAAAACATTTTGTTTCATTGGAACTACATTTTGAATGATCGATATATTATTGAGAAATTTACACAGTTCTCAGCAATTTGCTCATTGTAAATTATTTTAATAGTGATGCTAATAAAATCTAAAACTATACAATTTTTTACTAAGACATATTGAGATATACAGTTCTGTTAGTTATTAGTCAACTTCTCATGGATCCAGACAAATTTAAAAACATTCTTTTAACCCTCACAGTACTTTCACAAATCCTGTATTTTCCCCCTCAGAATCTACTCTGTTAGAATGACTGGCTGAGTTACAGCCTATAAAGTTTTAATAGTTCAGAAATATGATTCAGTCATGGGTACTTGTTAGCTTGTGCTAGCTAAACTATTATTGTTATAACTTAACTGCTAAAGTAGAGGTCGACCGATCAAGTGGATTTTCAAGGGCGGATATAATAACAATAGTTTGTAGCAAGAAAAAACAGTTGCTCAATTGTCCGATACCACCCCACCCCCACAAGTGTTGGAAATGAACAATCTTTGACTCTATTCTCAACTGGACAAATGTTAAACTGAACATCCATCTTATGGACTACCGATATTAGGTCTAATGCTGTTTTCATGTTAAATTTTGCTTCTGAATAAACTCACCGATCAGAGACTCTGGATCTTTCTGTTGTCCTCCAGGTTCTTATATTTTTCCCATCTCTTATCTGTACATTCATGAAGCAGTACATTAGCCGTCATACGCAGTTCAGCCAAATGCTTGGTTTTGTCTTGTTGCCAGTGCCCTCCTTGTCTGTCTCACACAACAGACGAGGAGGGCAGGTTTTCTGTTGGTTCTGTTGATTAGGAAATGTGGTCCCCTGTGCAGGACTGGTTCCACCTGCTGAGGTATTGCCAAGCCCACAGGAACAGCACTGGGCTTTGAGGCCAATTTGACATAGTGGCCAAACCATGTAATTACAATGTCCCATGATGCATACTATCACTATCAGAATTTGATCCATTCATTCTGATAACATTTGCAAAGCCTCGAAGAGCCACATGATAAGATTATTTTGTCCACATTCAACTTAGGGACTACACCGGAAGTTAGCAACTCAGCCAATGGAAGTCTCTAGTGCACACGCTCTATGACCAGCACTTAATGCAAAAGCTATAATGAAGATCGGGGTTATTTTTTAAAACTTAATCAGTCAAACTTCTTTGGCGTCATGCAGCACTGTATGCTGTATCCATATTTTCCCTTAATACATCCATCTCATGCTCCCTGTCTGACAAGCTGAAGATCCTGAAGCAATTTGGAGACTGAGAAGTTACAAATGCTTGGTTAGCTCAACAATCAGGGCGGCTGAGGTCTTCAGTTTGCCTCTCAATGTTATGTTAGACTGTTATTAGACTGTTATGTCAATTAGTGATTATTCTTTGTGAACTAGTACTGAGGCACACTGAGGCAAAAACCCTGTTTTTGGTAAAATATGTCTGCTTTTTTGGTGCTGAGCAGGTCGTGTTGCCTACAGTATATTTTTAGATTTTAGAATATTATCTTGCTGAAAAGAGCTGTGTGCTGTGGCTGAAAACACGCTGATGAGAGTGAGTGAACCAAAACAGCAGTAGGGGAAAAACCAAAACAAGGAGCTGAAAGACACTTTAAAGGTCTGTAGAACTGAGGACAAGCAAGCAGCACACGTCACTGCTTGTGCTACTTGCTTGTCCTCAAATGAACTGCAGAGTCAGGTGATATTTTTCTGTGAGTTGCTGAATATTGATTATTGATTACAGCTGCTTTAAACATAAATATGATTTTGATCTGTTCTTTTTGCAGGTAGCATCACTGGGACTCCTGTGTTTGTGCAGACAGGAAAGGAGTTATATCTGGAGGTCAAGAAATCTGTTACCCTAAAAGAAGGGAGTGATTTTATGTGGAAAGTTAATGGCAGTGATAGAATTGTACGATATACTGGTGATAAAACTTTCTTTTATGGCGAAAGAGCTGAATTTTCTGTACAAGATTTCTCTTTACTCTTGAGGAATGTACAAAAGAATGACAGTGGAGATTACACTGCATATGTTTCTGGCAAAGGAGACGATGTTGTAGCTGAATACCAGGTCACAGTTCAGGGTAAGTTTCTGAACATTTCAAATGTTGATACACAGCAGCAGTACGCTG
>JBBPCS010002281.1:1840-13721 GCA_037974645.1 Hollardia meadi
CCCCCCCCCCCCCCCCCCCCCCCCCACACACACACACACACACACACACAAACACAGGGTCCATTTTTGTCCCTTTTGCATTCAAGTGGTATATCAGCTGAGGGTCACTGCATGTTTTCCTGCCGCCTACCGCACCTGATAACCACCCCTGGGAAAAAAGCACAAGCATGCACACAGAAACTTCACCGTATCTTATTTTGTGAGACATGAGATAGGGAGCAGTCACTTTCCCATTGGGCTGGTCGCCAAACCTGTTTACCTCTTTCACAGTCGGCTGGACACACACTTAACTGTGCAAGGAGAACTAGACTAGTGCGGTGATAATCAAAGAACTAAATGAAACACAACATTTATGTGGTGTATTTCTTGTTAGTGTTTCCTTTCAAGCCAAAAATGTCTTAATTCAGGTACTTCACAAACTTTAATGAAACCATCAGGAAGCGTTGGTATAGGAGTGAATGTGAAACTCAAGTGTTGTCAAATGCTGTATATCGATACAAGGTTATAATCAACGTTCAACAGCTTATAAACAAATGGGTCAAAGGCATTTTTAAGGTTAGTGTCTCTTAAAATGATCACACAAAATAGTTGGCTCTGTTGATTTGATAACATGTCCCATTAGCAGATCATTTTTTCTTGCTCTGTTAACATACTGTATTGTTACTTAAAGTTAATGGATCCGACTTTACTTGCAGTAAACATCTACTCTTTCTAAAAGAGCTAGCTCCACGTAAGTGAATAAATGTGATGTTCATCAGTCTGTGATGGGGCCCTTCAAAGACAGATAATTAGATTACTATAACATCTGTGGCATCAAGAATGTTGGATGAGATTGTTTTGTGCAACCAACATTGCACTTTTACTAACAAAAGCACAGCAAGTCAGTAACACATCCACAGTCAAGATGAATAAACACATAGTTCAATGCTTACTTGTCATCGAGTTTGTTACAGCCAGGAGACAAGTCTTTCAGCAAAATCTATTACAGTATCATGAAACTGTCTGAGACAATTATGACAAAAACTTTGACTAAATTAGAAATTGTTAAAGTTAAAGCTGAGTTACACTGACTACATCTTGACCCAAACAAAACTAAAAGACCATAATGTGACTTTAAACCAGCAATTTTCAGTAAGCAACCAAGACTTCTTAAAGTCAAAGTTAACAAAGAAAGCACATCTGATTGTGTTCAGCATGTTGGATCTCTCCTTTAAAGCTGCAGGGTCAGAGCATTCAGGTGGCTGTGGTGATGTCAACAGGGCTAATTGTATGATCCAGGTTCTCCAGGGTCCATGGGTCTCAAAGACATTTTATTAAGACCCAGATAATTCTCCACTTTGTGCAATTTGTAAGTTTATTACTAAAGAAGGCAGCAGTGTTGTATTTTTGTGAATTACAACACCACAGTGAAAGGAACAAAGGCAATACAAATCAGAGCGGGTTTACAGGAAATTATTTGGCTGACTAGTCTGTCAGTTCTATGCCAAACACAAGCTAACTCACACAGTCAGTGAGTGAGTCAGTCAGTCAGTCATGAATTTACAAAGGTTTTTTTTTTTTACAGATAAAAAGGCAAGTAGTGGCACAAACATCCTCTCATGCTGAGCCAGGGAAATAAGGTGTGTACAAGTCTGTATGAGATCTGTTAGTGCTACAAACACTGACAACACCAGACGCAAGTTTTATGAGCAGTTCAACTTCTAGATACAGTAAAGTTAGCTAACAAGCCAGTGACACAACGCACAGGGACAAACTGACATGTTTTTTTTTTAATATATGATGAAGAAATAACTTGAAGTATTACATTTGCTGATTTTACAAGAGCGGACTAATTTTTAAGAATTTATCATAGAGAGCATTTCATGTACAGTACATCATAAAGGTTTCCTTAATTCAACAATTCACAAAACTCTGACCTTGGGGGAGTCTGGGGTCGCTGGGCAACAAAGTATCAAATTACATTTACTGTTTTTGTCAAATTTGGCCATTTTACCATCATTACATTTTTTACTTCTTTCAGATATTAGTGTAAATGATAATTTTTTATTAAATACTTAATGCATTTTTCTAGATATTGAAAAGTTTCATTTTGTTTTTGAAACATGATTGTTTGATTGATGAATGCAGTGCATGCAAACCTGGTGACCTACTAGGACTCAGCAGACCAACAGAGGCCAACGCACACAGCAGCTTTCATGGAGGATTATCTTGTCGATGACGGTAAGAAACTTTAATATACCATGAATAGTGTGCCCACTCTTGTTACAACCATTGCTGCCGGTTTTGTTGTAGTTAGCATATGCTTATCATGCTTCATGGTCACTGTCATATTATTAATGATCCAAAATTGATCATTTCAGATCAATACTCTCCATTGTTTCGAAGTGGAGTGTGAGGAGCCAGTGCAGCATGTTGCACTGAAGGTAGTGGTCGATAAAGTTTTCCAAGTTGTTGATGTAATCCAGTTTTCCACTGAACTATTTGAGTATATGGCCACAATAGTTTCTATGGTTTTGGTTGATACATATTCGTGATTTGGTCTAAGTAATATGTTTGTTTAGTTTCCTATGACGTGACTTGCGACTGTATTGTAGCAGGGACTCGCCTTGACTTGCTTGATTTCCACCACAGTAACTTGTGACTTGCTTGAGACTTGAAGGTTAAGACTTGAGACTTACCAGTGACTTGCACATGCGTGACTTATTCCCACCTCTGCCACCTATGATAAAGCAAACACAGATAGAAAGGGAAATTATTTCAGAGGTGCTTTATTATTTACACTTTATGATCATATGTTTGTCATTGGCATGAAAGCAGTATTTCATTTTTTAAATGTCACGGTTCATCAATACCAGCATATCGCAACACCTCGAAATGTGGCTATTATTTCTATTATTATTATAAAGTAAAATTACACTGACTGTAGTAGTGGTATTTTGCCCATTTTCTGAGAACGGAATTGCTTTGTTCCAAGAAAAATCTTTCTCAAAAGGCCACCCACCCAAAATTACATGATTAAGTTCAGTAACTTGTGGACCTTTGACATTATTCAGGTGAAATGGTGAAAACATGTGTCTCAGCCATGAGCAGACATTCTACATCCTACACCCGTAATGACTACAGCCTGATTCCACAGATCCCTCCTTTAACTTTCATGGCTGCAATTTTCTATGTGATTACTTCCTCTCCTCTAAAAATGAAAATGGTTTTCATACACACCAAAATGTCTTCTCATTCTCAGGGAGTAGAACTTCCAGGTTGGAGAGACCTGGTATGTGGGCATATATGTGTGTCTGTGTGTGTGCAACAGCTGTTTCTCAGATAGGACTGTTTGAGCTGTCTCTGCCTTCAGGCACTGTGGTTCAGTCAGGGTCAAGTGTCTTTCAAGGTTAACATTCAAAGTTTTGTCTTTTTACTATGTGCAATTGAAACTGGAGGTCTGTATTTGACACATTAACTCCAAATCAATTACTTTCATTGGTTGGTGATTTATAGTCTATTGTACATTAGAAATATTAAAATCTACTGCTTAACGTAGCCGTCCATATCCTGGCTCCCCCATACCTATCCGACCTTCTCCATCCCTACACCTCATCCCATGTCCTTCGCTCTTCCTCAGCTGCTCTTCTCTCTGTCCCTGCATTTAAACTCAACTCTATGGGCGCCAGAGCCTTCAGCTGCTTTGCACCACAACTCTGGGACTCTCTGCCGCCTCACATCCAACAGCTGGACTCTTATCGGACTGTTCAAATCACAACTCAGAAAACAACTGTTTAGATCAGCTTATCCAACATAATCTCACAATATTCTGTCCATGCTTCTTCACTTAATTTTAACCTTTTAACCTTTAATTATATTTGTGTTTTTAAAGAGTTTGATATATTGTAAGGTGTCCTTGGGTGCTTTGAAAGGCACCCACAAATATAATGTATTATTATTGAATGTATTTATTAAATCCTTCAGAGGAGAAACAGTGACAAAGTTCATACAAGATAAACAAGGATAAGAAATAAAGTGCACTACTGGTTTCCACTGATATGTCATCATTTTTCTCCTCATTGCCACCACAATTTGAGTAGTAAATGCATATGCTCCACCACATCATTATTTTTATCCTTGTACATTTGTCTTACAATAAATGCATAATACAGTACTGTATTCCTGAAAAACCTTTCATTGTGTAATTATATGTTTTGACATACAGTAGCTTATAAATCAAGATATTACAGTGGGAGAAAAGTGTTGGAGTTGGAGAAAAATGCCAGTGGTTTTGGAGACTGGCACAGCAGATCTTGACTCATTCTGCCTGTGAGGTTTAGCTTGAATTGGGGTTCAGACCTGCTGATTTGTGCTAAAAATCAGCTCTACATTTAGCTGTAATTTGTCATATTTTAGTTACGTAATTGTGACATACTGAGCGTACAATACAGATGAAGAGCAGAAAAGTGAATAACAGTCTAGATCTTTTTGAGAAGTTTCTAGTATTTCTTTTTTCCTTTGGGTCATCATTGTATCTGACAAGAATTTATGTACCAAAAATTTTAAGGAATAGGTGGCAACCAACTACAGGAGGTACCAACCAAGAAATAGTAGTTTTACTGTATACAGTATATCAAGATGGAGACCTATCGTCTGTTCAGCGCAGTAGTTGCCATTATTGAGTTGCTCTTAGTCAAGCAGCATAATGACAATGCATGCTTACTCTTATTGGAAACAATGAAGAGGAGAAGGCAAGCACAAGAAGCTGGCCTCAGTGGTGGTAGGCCAATGCGATGCATAACTTTACTGCCCCTGCCTCCTCCTAAGACCAGAAATCAATGGATGAAGGTCCGCAGCAAAGACTGGTGGGAGAGAGTTGTGCTGTTGGAGTTTTCCGATCTTGAATGGAAACAAAACTTTGGAATGACGCGCTGATCTTTCACAAACTTGTGTGGACTAGTGGAGAGTTTTATGGCTCCAGATGAAGTTTGACCCTTGAATAAAGACCCTTAATTATGCGTTTTGCAATTGTTTTGTACAGACTTGGTAGCTGTGCAGAGTACCGCCTTGTCTCCAATCAATTCGGCATTCACAAAAGCACTGTTAAAAAGGTTGTGTAGATGTTTTGTATGGGCATGTTGAAGGGGCCAAAAAATCTAATACAGATGCCAAATGAAGAGGAAGCATCGAAAATTGGCAGGAGGTTTGAGGCAGCGCATTTCATCCCTCAGATCATGGGACTGATAGACAGCACCCACATCCCAATCGGATGGCTGCAAGGATTTTGTTAACAGAAAGGGCTGGCCGGGCTATGTCCGACAGGCTGTAGATGACAAATGCTGGTAAGACATTTCTTAAACCTGTCTGGCCTACTCCACGTCTTCTTCTGCACATTAATGCAGCTATAATATTAATCCAGAAACATCGTCTCCTGTACTGACCAATTTCGGGCTGTCATATTCTTTCTTTGTGTAGTGAATCTCTGTATAGGGACACATCCTCATGTCACGACAGGTTATGAGCATGCGCACAAATTCCTATTCAAATTCCGGGCAGTTTCATTCCAATCAAGGTGTTTATATGAGTCATTTTTATTCAGATTGAGTAATAAATCAGATGACAATTGGATTATATACATCCATGTAAACCAGGCTACTATGGTTGCCTCCCATTCTGCTCTGGAAAACCAATCTTTAGTAAAACGCATTGCTAATGGTGAGCCAGCGCGGGAAAGTCGCCTCCTCCTTTGGCAAAGTCTTGGAGGTAACGGATGTTCGTATATATGAAAAAAGTCCCACACCCCAGATTTAAGCTAAGCTAACAAGCTATAGGCTCCACCATTATATCTATCAAACAGTCATGAGAGTGGCATCTATCTTGTCATCTAACTCTCAGCTAGAAAATAAATAAGTAATATCCCAAAATGTTAAACTATTCCTTTAAGCCTACTACAGGCACCATGGTTCATGAAGGACAAAATTGCCAACTTTTAACAACCATCTTGCAAGCCTAAAAAGGATGAGTTGACGTGAAGATAAATTTTGGGTGGAGTATAATTTTAATAGCTGCTAAGTGGAACTTTGGCCATGTTTTTGAAAGGACATGTCAACAATTTTGATTGGTTTCAGCCAAGGTTTAACAGCTGAAGAGAACAAAGATCTCTTCTCAAAATGCACACAATAAAGGGCAGGACAAAAGATAGTGATAATGTTGATCAGAGTGAAAGAAGACAGGTGAGAGAGCGACGAAAGAGAATAACCAGAAAAAGACAGTGAGCAAGAGGGAGGGGTTCCTGTGACCAAAAGTGAGATTAGTGTTGGAGTAGTTCCTGTAGTAATTTTAAGGGGATTTCCCCTCTGAGCCACACAGCTGGCTCAGGAGGGCTTTAAACTTTAAAGGCCGATTGAGGAGAAAGAACAGAGAATAGTGATGAAACTGATGTTGACGATGTAAGAGAGGATGATATTTGGATAATGACCACAGAGGCAGTGGCAGAAATAATGGAGATGAACATGAACAACAGCTTAACATGAAGGAGGAACATGGAGAGGCTTTGAATAATGATGATGTGGATATGAAGATAATATTAAAAATAATGATGAGGATCACTGATGCACTGATCAAAGAGGAAATCAGG
The DNA here is from genome assembly GCA_037974645.1 of Hollardia meadi. Taxonomy (NCBI): domain Eukaryota; kingdom Metazoa; phylum Chordata; class Actinopteri; order Tetraodontiformes; family Triacanthodidae; genus Hollardia; species Hollardia meadi. The sequence continues at coordinate 8,457 of JBBPCS010002281.1, forward strand.
CAAAGGTCGATCCTAAAATAAATAGTCCCATGACCCAGAGCTAGACTCATATGTTAAGACTTAAGACGGGTAGACTCTCATGTTGTTGCTTGCCTCAAACTAATACGCAATCTGTCTATTTCTGCTTAAACCTAAGATTAGATTGGCGCCAGTCATATGGATGCTGCAGGTGTGTGTTACAGTTCCTGCTTTTCTAGGAAAGGCAACAATTACATTTTGTGTGCACGTGTGTGTGTTCCTGTGTTAATTTGTCAGAGTTGATGGGTCACAGATCTGACCATCGCCTCCACACCCTCCAGCTCTGACACACACATTCACATTGTGTAGAGCCACTCCCTACATAGCAGCGGCTCTATATCCGGGTGCCAACTCCTGTCCCTGGTTTCATTGGCAGTAGCCCTGTACCATGAACATGCAGAAGAACATCAACAGTTAAGTGTCCCTCCAATCGGAGAGCTGCTGTCCAACAGACACACTCAGCACTGGCCAACACTGGTTGTGCTGTTCCCAATGTTTTTGAAGTGTGAAATTGATCCCAGATGCTCAATAAAGCAGTGGGAACAAGTAGATCATGTATGTATGTGTTTGTAAAGCAGAGATTCCCTGCCCAGGATTATTCATGCCAGACTTGAAAGAACTTTATCAGTCAGCCATGTTTTTATTGCATTAATGTTTTCTCATAATCAGTGTGGAAAAAAAGGCACATTTATAACATAAGACATGATCTGTGTCTCAGAAATTTCTGTGAGCAAACTTAAAGTCAACCTCCCTCTCAAATTCACAGCAATCTCATTCTCTGCCTCTCTCACATACACACATGTACAGTACATGCAGTACATCATCGTTGTACGTTATTTCCGATCTTGTCGTACATTCTTAGTCTTCCCACTGATGTAGACTGGAGAGGGGTCACAGAAACACATAGGATGAGTTTCCACTGGAAAATGAGCTCATGAGACAAGGAGTGTGTATGTAAAGACACTCCAACATCTTGTTTCCTCCTCTGCTAATCACCAGTCGGAACCAGTTGGAGTCACAACGGTTGCCTATCTATGTGTGTCTGTGTGAGTGTTATCCACCTCTGTCTGTAATGTAATTTTAGAAGAAGGCAGCATGGTTTTCCTCACTCACACACTTACAAACACATGCACGCACACGCACACACACACACACACACATACTTGCAGGTGGAGTTCCCTCTTTCTTGTCTTGGAGTTGATAAAAGACCCTCATTTTCTCCAACTCTATCTGTCCTCCATGAGAACACACCACTGAATGTAATCCACAGAATTATGTGAATGCAGTAATTGTCTATGCATGCCAAGACTCCCACGAACTGATGTGCTCTGTCGTACTGTTCTGATGTCTAAATTTGGTGCCATACACTATTATACTCATACATGATATACATATATACACACACATACATACATTGACTTTTTATTATCTACAAACAAAATCCAGAAAAGACAGGTGATGGAAAAAAAACAATAATTCAAACATTTGAGTGAATGTTCAATTCTTAAAAATATCATTTCAAGTGCTAACATGCTGTTGTTAAACCATTTTAAATATCACTTTCAGGGACGGATTGGCTGATCTGCAGCATAATAATTAGCTCTTTTGGAATTTTCCCCCTATTTCTTCTTTACTTTTCTTCAGTGGGAGCATAAGTTAAGTTTACTACAAGAGAGTCTTTCAAACTGCAGTGAACACGCATCAGTTTAAACCTTAATCTTGTCTTACCTCATCCTATCTTATCTCAGGTTAGGAAATCCTAAATAGTCAATCCAACATCGCTTATTGACTTTAATGTCTGTTACCTACCAACCAACGCTACTTTTCTCATCTCACCTCATTATGCATGTTGACATTTTGTTTGTGTTGAAAAAGCAATAAATAGCAGCCATACAGATTAAACAAGTCAGCTAACACTACCTGGAGGAAAAGTGAAAGTTAGGACAGCTTAACAGTCATCCTAAAGTTAGGTGGGTTTAAGATTTTGGTAAGTTAGGATGCTTGTGTAATACACGTTTCCTATCTCAAGTTAAGATAGCAACATTGACTTTGGAAATGTTCTGTAATGACTTTTTTCCTCAATCCGGTTCCTAAACCTAGTTTGCCCAAACAGTTAAGATAGGATCTGCAAGTTAGGAAGTTTCTGTAATACGGCCCCAGCTGTGCGTTGGACATATATATCACTGCTCCCTGATGGAGCATTCATCCACTGTGAAGACAGCATTGTCAATAGATAAATTTCCTGCTGTGCAACATTTTTATTATGTTAAATTCCCCAGTCCCCCCAAAAACAAACTGGAAACATCAAAGACACATGGGTGAACTTTGTTCAGTTTCTCGAGTCCAGGTAGACCGCTGAACTTTCCTTGCCATGTTCTTCATGCTCTCTGCCATGTTTTTTGATGTTGTATTTCTCTTCCGGGTTTCTGCCTCTTTATGCTGTCTATGGTTTTCCCTCACCCCGTGTCCTGCGCTCTGATTGGCCGTAGTTTTCGCCGATTTGTCTACATATTTAGCCTGCTAGAAATCTAGTCGGAGGAGGCGACGTGATGACAAGCCTCTAGAATCGTGTCTTTGAGTTCACACATAGCGATTGACGACTGCCAATCGAATGCCAGCTTGGCTCCGATCTGGGGCTTTTGTCAGCAAGCTCCAAAATGTGAGTGGAAAATCGGGCTAATAATCTTGTAGCATGCATTAGGCATTAATGATCTGAATTGGAAAACATGCAAGCATTGAATAAATATGCTTGCATGTGCATGTATGTGTATGAAGAGGGTAAAAACAACCTGAAAAACAACTTTGCAAGCAGCATGACTTCACTACGGGGAGTGAGCCTGCCTTTAGTTTCACTTCCAATCGTGGCACATATCCCATCCAGTGCACAGGCCAACCGTAACTGACTAATCATCGTCGTGGAAACGTGCTGACAAATAGTCTGATGTAGTTGGAACAGCTGTGATTATACTGAGCTTAAAACAATTAGCTTGGACCGCCTCACATGTCATTGTGCCCAGTCAGTCACACAATGAATGCATTGGGAATTTACAAAAAAAAAATGTCCCTGCAATAATCTTTATCCATAAATTCAAACAGTCAGTGAGGTCTGCACAAGCTTCCAGTTGCAGCGCACATTTCACAAAACATGCTGAATGTGGCCAAGTAAACTTTCTGTTTTGTAATGCTGTCTCTGTAGAGTTGGGTATTATGCTGTGTGTTGCAATGGAGTTGGGTTGATTTTATATACGTGTCGTATTGTATTCCATGTTTCTATTTGACATCCCCCATGGCAACCAAGCTCTTATTATTTTAAACAGGCATCTTACACCAAAGACACCAACATTGGGCAACAGCAAGAGTGATTGGACTTCGATTTGGCTGAAATCCTTTCAGCAGAGTGAAACTCTACTAAATGTCACAAAAATTAGTTGGGACAGACAGAGCTACATGGATATCAAAAAGAGTGGAGTCATACTGCATGAGTGCTTCAGTAGTTGGCAAAAATGTTTTCTTAAAGTGACTGAACTGTGAGATATAAGTGTGTGGCTTGAAACACAGGGAACATGTCAGTGTCATTTCAGCAAATAATCATTAAATAAATAACATTAATGATGTCAAACAAATTTATTGGTGAACACTCCCTTCAGTCCCATAGTGATGTCATAGATAGGTGTCATGAGGGTTCACCAGCCTGTCATAATATATTGTGTGAATCAGTGTATAATGTCATTAAAATAATTTGATTGTATTATGCTTGAAGTTTGGCAAAGAAAAAGTGTTACATCTTTACTTCAGTTTAGTCTCATGGTGGTGGAGGGGCCATCGTGTTTAATGCCCTTGGGAATATGAATGTACACAGTAAATTTCATGGCAGTCTGCCATTTACTGTGCAGAATCTTACCTGCAAGATAGCATGTTAACCTCTTCTTCGCACTAAATACATACATACATATACAGCTGAAGCTGATAGGAGTGTCATTAGTTTTGCATTTTTGTATTTGGATCACCGAAGTGATAAAGTGTCAAGCCATTTCAGTAAGAGTCACAAATGACAACCTCATAGTGATACTGGACGAAATGTCACAGGATCATCGAAGTCATTAGGATTCATCATTTCGGAGCTAGATGAAAAGTCATTAGGAAGTATCCTATAGGCACCATTAATATCTTTACAAATACCTTTACAAATTTCAATGACTATCCATCTGATAGTTGTTTTGTCTGCACCAAAGTGGTGGATTGATCGAGACATTTCCATCCCTGGCTCCTTAACTTTGCCACATTCAGCTTCGCCTGTCATACCTGCTTCTTCACACCTTTTTCTTGACCAGAAATTTTGCCATTGCCTTTCTACTCCTTTCATTTTATCTCTCTCTCTCTCTCTCTGGCCTTTCTTATTTGAGCCCCTGATTTTTGGTGAGGCATTTTGCCAGTCAGTTTGCTTTATATTAGCGAGACATGTATGTTCTGCACATCTGACTGACCAATGTGTTTTGACCACACCGTTTTCACAATATCAGCAGGGGTGGGGTATCAGATGACAAGTTGAACATCACTTTTGTTACATTACGTGTAAATACATATAATTGTATTGTCAGAGACATGCCAAGTAAGCAAATTGTTGTGCTTTGATCAATTTGATCAATAATTGATCAGATTTACAAGGGTCACCATAGGCCTTTGCATGGGTCCCCCCTGGGCCCTGGGCCGGGGTCGTCTCTACCCTTTGACACCCCCTGACCTGCCTACAACCATGCTGGTAGTGTGTGTAGCAGACTTGTCCCCATCATCAATATCATTCACTAATGGATTTGTGATAGTTGCTCTTTCCTAAATTTACCATGCAATAACTGTCATGTTTATTTATCTTGTTAAGTCCTATACAGTGTTTTCTGTACAACTAATACTGCAGTTTTATCATTTATCTGTTGTATATCCTTCATAGGTTTTGCTTACATTCTGGCTTTTCTATTTGAAATCTTGGCAGCAGGGGAATTACACTGACTGAATCCAGCCCTTGTCTGGCATCATATGAAAGTCTTTGGGGTAACCTCAGACACACACCCTCACACACAAAAATACACACATCATCAGCATTGGGTAACTGTGTCACCTTGTGAGTCAGTGCAACCGAGATCACCCACACAGCAGTTTCAAGGGAGTTCTCTATCAGTCTGTGTGTGTGTGTGTGTGTGTGTGTGTGTGTGTGTGTGTGTGTGTGTGTGTGTGTGTGTGTGTGTGTGTGTG
>JBBPCS010002282.1:0-13720 GCA_037974645.1 Hollardia meadi
GTGTAATCAGAGTAAACAGACAAGCTGTATCTAAGATAACAATGACTGCATGTCAGGTAACAAACTGCGTTGGGCTCGGACATAAACAATCAGAAAGCCTGTCGGGTTCGGACCAGGCTCGGTTACTAGCTACTATCTCGGACTCGGTTGGGTTCGGTCAGAAAAATGCGGCCCGAGCCGCACACTAGTGGGCAACCGGAGCTATATGATACAACATGTTTTATGTACAGAGACCGGGTGAAGTGGGTGGGTTGAGTTTACTCGCGCGAGTAAAAATCAGTGATCCCGCGATCAAGCTGACGCAAGTAAAGCCACGCGGCGCGAAAATTCACATTTGGTCTGAACACAGCATAAGGCACACCTGTGCAATAATCATGCTGTCTAATCAGCATCTTGATATGTCACACCTGTCAGGTGGATGGATTATCTCGGCAAAGGGGAAGTGCTCACTAACACAGATTTAAACAAATTTGTGAACAAAATTTGAGAGAAATAGGCCTTTTGTGTACATAGAAAAAGTATTAGATCTTTGATTTCAACTCATTAAAAATTTGAGCAAAAACAAAAGTGTTGCGTTTATATTTTTGTTCAGTGTAGAAGCATCAAAATTACTCACTGCTGCTTAAAGCTTATTACAGTGAATGTATGGTATGGTTGAATGGCTTTCGCATGATTGGTGCACCTGTTGATAACCTCCAGATAATTATTTGTAAAAGAATGCTTATTCTAATTCTGGAATGTTTTTCTTCCATAATCTTTTTCTGCTCTCTTAATGTTTTTGAACCAATTGCGGTGCTGAGGCGTGGGAAATAGCTTATATAAACTGTAAAGCATTCATTTATTGAAATTTTTTTTTTTGTTTCCTCTAATCTAACATTTGTTTGGGCAACGTGAGAGCGTGAAAGCGCACTAAAAGTGTGAGACAAATGCACAAATGCTAAAAATCCCCGGTTCACAGAGGTTGTGAGCTTGTTGGGGCACAAGGTGACAAATAATAGATTAAATTTGGCTATCAAAAATAATTAATAATTATCAGAAATACTTATTAATTATATTAATTAATAGGATCTAATTTACGTTAGATCACCTCGGGGCACCACCCTTAAAGAAGGGAAAGGATAGCCAATTCAGTTAATCAGTCTCATGAAAGGATACCAAACTGAAAGTTTTGAATTATGATTAATAATTAACTTAATAATTACAACCAAAATTACCATATCAAAAGCTAGTTGAAGGATTTTGAGTTTTTGACAGTGTAGAGGTTGGCAGTATTCACTCTTGAAACAGACAGCATGTATTTCCAAAAGTATTTATTCAACAAACAAAACAAAACAAACAACAAAAGTAGAAAACACACAATAATCTAAAATATACATGTGTGTGTGTGTGTGTGTGTGTGTGTGTACAAGCAGAGGTGGCTAGGCCGTAGGGCCCTGAACAGAGGGAAATTGGCTGACAGGTGAGAGTCTCAAGCCATGTGTTCCTTTGTTACAAAGATCAAATGGCCGACGGGTGAGGGTAAGGCCACGTGTGTTAGTGAGACAGTATGTGAGATCGTGGTGCCAGGTTAGTAAAGAAGATCCATGCAAGGCCCCAAGTCTGTGTGTGAAGCTAGCTAACCTCAACTTCAAAGTGTGGCCAAGCCACCTATTAACAACCTGACTATAGTCACAACAATACAGTTCACAATGAAAACCAAAAACATTCAATACATGTACATGTACAGTATGTTACAGTTAGCCAAGTAAAACAGTGTTGTGCTTAGCCGTGCTATGCTATGCTGTATGCTAGGCCCAGGTTAACGTTACCAGTTCTTGGAAGGAAAAAGACTGCCTTGTCTAGTGATTCCATCCGTGAGGAGGTGAGCCAGGCTGGAAGAGTTGCAATTCCACTGAAGAATTCAGTCATTGCTGTGAAGTCTTGATGGTGCAGGGTGGAGGAAACCGGTCGCTCCTTTGCTGCTTGTAGAGTTAGCAGCTCGGTGCTAACTTCCTTTCTGTCTCCCGTTGGTTGAATTGTTAGCCTGCAGATTTTGTTCCTGACTGCTGGCTAAACAGACTTGAGCTTCTTTAGTCCTCAGCAGTCTCTTGTGGCTGCCATGAGGAGAAGTTCTGTGTGTTTACTCTGTGCAGAACACACAGGGAGGTGAGAGGAGCTGGAGCTCAGAAGCTCTCAGTCCTTTGGAAGTCCAGGAGAAAAGAAAGAAGACAAAGGGCAGGTTGGTTTTGTGTCCTTTGTGCCGTCCCAAATCCTACTGACCAATGATAGCTGGAGGCTCACTCAGTGGGCAGGTTTGGCACCAACCTGTGAAAAACTGGGGGTTCGAGGAGTCAGGGCCAAAGGCTCCCCTTGTCCACAGAACAATAGACCACAATGTTCAGTTTGAGTCACACAATAAATACTTCCAGTTATGGATCCCAACACTGGCTTTCAACCCTAGAGTACGCTAACTGAATCTGCCATCTGGTAGTTGGACAGTCAGAGGATATGAACTCACAAATTGTAAGTTGTTGGCAAAAATAGGGTTTTGAAAAGTGAAGGGGGGCTATCCTCATGTCCCCAATGGAAATTACACTCTTTAATTTGGTTGCAGTCCAATAATTTAGTTCTGCTTTGATTAAAAAAACAAAAACAAAATAAAGAAGGCACTGATGTTCTACGTATATTGTTGTTGACAATTGTTACTTGTCAAACCCTTGGAAGGATTCTATGTAATTCTCCTGCTTATTTTGGTCTTGGTCTACTTTCTTAAGAGGAATTATGGATCAGTCATGCTCGTCTGGCTGTCAGCTTTGGTACACTGATCCACCACTGAGCACACTTTAATAAATCATTGGGAAGTGATGCAACTCACATTTTTACTGATTGACCCTGAGTGAGCACTGGCAGTAGAGGTCAAATCAAAGTGACATGGAACCAACCATATAATGCTCTCTCTCCTACAATAAGTATAATTCTGTATGTTTTCAGTTGACTCTGTTTATTCCCAGGTCCTTTCAGTTGTGTCTTTGCTCCTGTTGTTCTGCTCGTGCCTTCCGCACAAAAGGGTTTAAGTGATGACTTGTAACATTGCTCTATCTCAGCCAACACTGAGCTGTAATAAGGCTTTTGCAAAGGTTGATTCAAATCAATTCACTCTCCTGAATTCTACCCTGCCCCCTTCATTTCCTGTGTTTTTTCAGGACGGCAGACAAGGTCTGAATTAATTTCCGCTTGAGTCTTTTTTTGCTCGGCTGGAATACCAACCTCAGCTGAATGGCAGGTACGGAAATTATAATTACTGACCCTTTGTAGGTGCCTGGCAGTGCACCATCAAGCAGCTTTCCTCTGTAAACTGGGTACCACGTTACATACATTATACTGTAATAATGTCACTGGCTGACCAGTACGTTCACCCACTTATGCACACACCCAACACAGGAGGATGGAGCTCTTGGATCTTGACATTTTAAATGACCATAAAGTACAACCCCAATTCCAAAAATGTTGGGACGCTCTGTAAAACATTCATAAAACAGAATGTGATAATTTCCTAATCCTTTTTGACATTCAATCCAAATGAAAACAGAACAAAGACAATATTGTTATGTTGTTTTTAATGTTTTAATCAACTTCATTGATTTTTGTAAATCTGAATTTTATGCCAGCCACACGTTTCAAACAAGTTGGGACAGGGGCAACAAAAGACTGGGAAATTTGTGGAATGCTCAAAAATACCTTGGAATATTCCACAGGTAAACATGTTAATTGGTAAAATGTGATATTATCATGATTGAGTATGAAAGGAGCAACCTCAAAAGGCTCAGTCCTTTACAAGCAAGGATGGGGAGAGGTTCACCACTTTGGGAAAAACTGCAGGGGTAAATAGTCAAACAGTTTAAGAACAATGTTTCTCAACGCACAGTTGCAAGGAATTTGAGGATTTCACCATCTACAGCCCATAGTATCATCAAAAGATTCAGAGAATCTGGAGAAGTCTCTGCACGTAAGGGGCAAGGATGAAAACCAACATTGAATGCTCGTGACGTTCGATCCCTCAGGCAGCACTGCATTAAAAACCAACATGGTTCTATGAAGGATATTACTACATGGGCTCAGGAACACTGGAAAACCATTGTCAGTAAACACAGTTCGTCGCTGCATCTAAAAATGAAAGTTAAGACTGTTCTGTGCGTCTTACAACAGCGTGGCTTCGGGGTAAAAGAGTGCAGGTACTAGACTGGCCTGCCTGCAGTCCAGACCTGCCCCCCATTGAAATGTGTGATTATGAAGCGCAAAATATGACAATGGAGACCTCGGACTGTTGAGCAACTGAAGTCATATATCAAGCAAGAATGGGACAGAATTCCACTTTCAAAACTTCAACAATTGGTGTCCTCTCTTCCCAAACGTTTACTGAGTGTTGTTAAAAGAAAAGGTGATGTAACACAATGGTAAACATCCTCCTGTCCCAATTTTTTGGACACATGTTGCAGACATCAAATTTAGAATGAGCCTATATTTATAAAAAGCAATGAAATTTATCAGGTTGAACATTAAATATCTTGTCTTTATACTGTATTCAATTACACTTAGGTTCAAAAGGGTTCGCAAATTATTGCATTCGGTCGTTATTGACTTATTACATAATGTCCCAACTTTTTTGGAATTGGGGTTGTAGTTGGATTTCCCCAATTTGTAGTGTTTATGGCCTATAAATGACACATTGACTAATTTTGCTGTGGCCTCGGATTGTGAGACATTGATCCATATCAAAACTGATCTCAAAAACTGCACAGGGTATCTGAAACTTCTCTTCTCTTGATACTTGCCAAACAATAAAGCAGTTCTGAGGATGGCCATGTTGCTGTTTCTGCCTTATGCAGAGGTAAATATATATATATCAGGACAAGGTTTTCGAATCCATGTTTTTCGAGTCCATGTTTTGCCCATTATCAGTAAAAAAAAAATCACTTACCTCAGCTTTATATTAGTTATGTGTAGCTTTCAAATGTACTGAGAAGTTGCTGTGCTATCCTAGCTAGTTTGTGCACTGCTTGGCAGTTCTTTACTCTTTGCTTGTAATTGCTTGTAACTGAAAATCATGATGGTACAGTATATCTGTGGGTTAGGATCTGTGTGGGATAGTGTCTACCTCAATACTGGCTCCACACTTCTGGTAAAGCCCATTGGAGTGATGGTAACTACATCCCATCAGCTGGGATATCTGATTTTCCCCACTTTAAATGGAATGCAGCATAAGCTTATCAAAAGCTTCCACAGTGGCACGTTATTCCTGAGGCCGTAATGGGATCGGCTTCCTGTAGACGAGACAGGGATCAAAACATATATTCAGCCATAAATGCACTTGGAAAAAGTTTGTGTGTCAAGTTAGCAGATTTTCTTCACCTCCATATGGCCGGTGTTTAGCTAGACCTCAAACAAAGCTGCTTATGCAGCTAACAGAGCTCCACCCAGCACTTTGTACTGCCCCAGAGGTATATTATTACACACTATTCATGGACTTAATGCTTGTTTCTGCAAGAGATTAATTGTAAGTCTTTGTTAGCACGGAAGTCATAAAAACATCTCTGAGTGTCCTCCACCCTTTCTTGCAAATGTGTTTATGTGTGTGTGCGTGTGGCTATTTCACTGTATGTGTGGCAGGCAGAGTAGTTCCCAAGGGAAAGTGGTGATTCCTCTCATTAGTTCATTTTTTAGGAAGTGTGTGTGAGTGTTGTCAGAGCAGTGCCAGCTTGTGTTTGAAATTTCACAGTCGCTTTGAGCTCATAAAGTGTCCAATAACCAGCGGGGCCTGGAAGTACATGAGCTACCGTATGGCCTCAGCCCTGCATGCTGCCTCTCACATAAATCTGAATTTACAGTGAATTTCCTAATGTTACTGCTTTTTCTTCTTCTGCTGACAAATTAAGCTGTTTTTGAATATGGCGCCCATAGAGACACAATTTTCAGACAAGAATGTGTGTTGTGTCTGTGTGTGTTGTCTCTCTGTCAATAGCTGGGCTGAAGGTGAAAGGCTGGGGATGTGAATGTGAGGTTATCTGTCCCTGTCGGCAGTACAAGGCCCACGTTGTGGATTGGAGCTGGGAGAGCAGAGAGCAGACATCGTCTGCCTCAGGAAATCCACAATGTCATGTCACGATTAAAGGCTGTTATCAACTGCCTTTCAGACAGTGTTCATGTTCACACTCATTTGGATGCATTTAAAATCTTGCATGTAAAACAGGATTTCATACCCGCCATTATTTGGATAATTTTGTAAAATCTCTTTTTTCACTGAAACACCAGAATAAGAAAAAAAAGGTTTAAATATCTTCTTCCTCCTCCTTTTCATTGGCAAAAGAACAAAATCATGTCTCGCTGCCAGCATCACTTGTTAAAACGTGTCTTCTAATAAAAACTGCTTTGACAGACTTGGCCAGTAATGACAGACTAACGTAACGCCTCGATTCTGTTAGCTTTGACTCTCTGATCACTTATTTGGGGCTGCAGTACAACAGAGAACACAATAGAAGGTGTTGACATTGAATTACCTTTCTAGTTCTGGTTTCAGAGTATAAAACAGTGATCTGATTAAGGCTCAAAAATGCCACATGCTAATCAAACCTAATGGTAATTCCCAGGAAGCTGAATTGAAAACCTTTGATAAAATCTTTAAATTATACTACCTGTCTGACAGTATTACCATATTTCGATAATGGCACATGGACTGCATAATCGAGTATCTTAAAATACTAAATGAATGCTCACAGGGCTCATGTATATGATCTGTAAGAATTTATTTGACCGGCACATAAAACACTTCATATTCTTTTCTTCATATTCTTCATAGTCAACAGTTCAGTGTCATCTGTGAGTGTCTATCATCTCCTTTTCACCATAAATTGAATCACATTAGTAAAACAAATACATAGCAGTCATCTCATGAAAATGTTAGGGTTTTGGTCATGGCTAAATCCAAAAGAAAATGTAGCTGAAATACAAAAAAAACAAAAAAAACATCCTCCAGCTGAAAACCTCTTGGCATGGAATGGAATGAAACCTGTTAGTGTTGAAGGTTTAATGAATCTGTTCATCCACCACCCAAAGCTAGACCGCCTGACTTTCTTCCACCCTGCTTCAATGTGAAACTGTTGATTCTTCTCATGAATCCTTTATGTAATCCCTCTCCTGGTAGGGGGAACACATCATGCAGGGAACATCAATGGCTAAGTTTAAATGCACACCAGTAATCCAGTCATAATGTGATTAAGACAGAATCATACATAAAGGTGGAATTCATGGAAACACCATACTGTGTTTAATGTGATAATGTCATAGCTCCAGTAAGCCAAACTGGTGAAACAGGTGAAGTTCCAATGCAAATTTTCACAACCTTTGCAAAAAACTAAACAAACTACTCATGCTAATGTAAGACATATTGCAATCCCTCATATAAAAAGCATTCATAATATTCATAACAACAGCCTTGCTCTATTATTCCAGCTTATTTTTGGGAGGTGAAACACAGTCTGCTGGACAACAATGCTGATGTTGTGTGCTTTGATTATTGTCATCTGTGGACACACTCTAGATATTCCAAGTGTGGCATCAACAGGTCCCACTCTTTGCAATAAAAGTTTCCCTCCTCTGTCGGCTTTGGAGCAACCTGTTCTCATTCCTGGGGCATCAGATACCACTGTTTTGTCACGTCTCTATGCATCTCATTCAGATGCAGAAGGTACCCATTAGGGTCTGGGTCAGACGCAGCAGGCTCTAATTTACCTCCATTTTAAACACATCCATGTCAGAATAGCCCTTTTTACATAGATATTGTGCAATATCGCTGCAACAAAGACCCTTCTCTACCCTGTCTTTATTTACTTACACTGAAAATCGCAACAGCGTCATAATGCCGCTCCACTGTGTAATTTTAGATAGCAAGCCGTCGTTCCACAATTAAAAGAGGCTAGTGTGATGTTTTACATGCACGATGAGCAGTGCTTTGTAATCAATGGAATAACATTACAATAACAGTCATTTACCGTCCCTGTTATGTGGCGGATGATCTCATCCTCTGCTCGGAGGGTAGGTAGCTTCTAAACCTCGCATTGTCATCACAATTTGTATTTCAACATTTTCAGTTGTTTTTCTTCTTCTTAGCAGTTAGCTGCTAACGGCTGCTAGCTGCTTTTAAATCTCTCGGTTGAGGGTTGCACACAAACCATGTTGACAAAATGTCACAGCCTTGTCTCATTCACTGACTCACTGTTTATACAGACATCGATTTGCCGCTGTTACTACCTCCATTGCCGTCTCAAAGGTTGAACAACTTTGAACCCCTATTATGCCTCAGTGACGTTTATACAGACGGCGAGGCATATCAGAGGTGCAACAGGCCTTCATTGAACAGGCTGTGTAAAAGGTGCTTATGAGATTATCAAAGCAACCAGACATAGTTTAAAAAGCAAGAAAGTCCCAAGAGGGGTGGAGGTCAGGGTTGAGTGTGAAACCAAACATCAAACATCTTTTCTTAAACCTAAGCCTGTGCGTGTGGGTGAGAAAGGATGGGTGCCAGCCTTTGCACGTCGCACACAGACACTAAAGGGAAGACTTAGTGTGTCATACACAAAAATTGAAAGGTACCTTCTGTGTCTGGATGAGACACCAGGGGTGCATGACATAGGGGCATCTGGTGACCACTTGTTTCCTGAGGTACCATGTCTTTTGGGAAACTCCTGTTGTCTCTCTGCCTCTGTTGATATTCCTTGTTATTTCCTCTCAAGGGGGCTACTTTCTGAGTTTACTTTCTCACTTTGTCTTTTGTCTCCTGGTAGTCTTTGAGCATTGAGTCATACAAATGGTCAGCCATGTATTCCAAGGAATTACTTCTTAGGCACCCCACAATTTACATCCAATGCCAAAGTTCAGTAGTAATGCAGGATGTTATGTGTCCTATATGTAGAAAATCAAGGTGTTAAATGGGTTTGCAATCCAGGGTTTTGCATAATCATCCAATTTTTACATTTTTGTCTGGCAATATGGTTGGAATTGGGATAACGACGCATACTACGGTCACTCCACAAAAGCATTCATGTTGTTGCACTTTGTTGTACACACAAAAAGTGATGGAAGTAGCTATATGAATGGCTTCTTGGCATGACTGTCAACCTCTCTTTTGAAAAGTTACAAAAACTGTCAAACCCACAAGAGTGCTTCAGATGCACTTTCAGACACTGTTAAACAATAGCCTAAAATAGATTTTTGTAAAGGGGTAATAAACCCATTTTTTTCTTTTTCCTCTTATGATGATGTAAGGTAGTGAGATATATGTTTGCCAGCAGATGGCGCTCTTGTGCTGTTTTATGTTTCTGTTCCATTTGCTTTGCCGTAGTGTTGTGCCTTATTGGCCCTCGGCAGCCACCGTAGTTTAATTCCTGTTTTATGTTCTGCAAACCAATAAATGAGGGAAGTTTGCTCTGCCTCGACCACCATTGGAGTCCTGTTCCCTGTCTGTTCACCCTGCCCTGGTACACTTCACCTAACATAACGCAGAGACCTTGCTGGGGCTCGCCGCCTGAGGGATAGGGTTACATCTTTGGACGATTTGTAGACTGTAAACACCTCCATCGGCTACATCCTCAACGTTCAGGTTTTGTTTATACTATTGTTTGCCTTGGATATTGGAACAAATAGGTGCTTTAACTGTTTTTAGAGAATTAAACTGTAAAAAAAAAAAAAGAAAATCTTGCTTTTTTTCTTGAAAGTGCAAAGTTAAATTGAATGTGCACATACTGTGATGCTTGTGTTGGTGTTTTATATTGTATTTGTTATGTCCCTCCTGCCCAACTCATAACACAACACTGATATATCCTCTCACATCCTTTCATCACTACATTACCTCAAAAGTCTAACATGCAGCGCCACCACGAAAACACTCCTTGCCACCCCTTGACAGCTATTCCCCCTGCAGTGAGGCACTCACTGGCCACGTTATTAGGTAGACCTGTTCAACTGCTCGTTAACGCAAGTAGCTAATCAGCCAATCACATGGCAGCAACTCAATGTATTTAGGCATGTAGACATGGTCAAGACGACCTGCTGAAGTTCAAACCGAGCATCAGAATGGGGAAAAAAGTGAGAAAAGTGACTTTGAACGTGGCATGGTTGTTGGTGCCAGACGGGCTGGTCTGAGCATTTCAGAAACTGCTGATCTACTGAGATTTTCACACACAACCATCTCTAGGATTTACAGAAAAGGTCCGAAAAAGAGAAAATATCCAGTGAGCGGCAGTTCTCTGGGCGAAAATGCCTTGTTGATGCCAGAGGTCAGAGGAGAATGGCCAGACTGGTTTGAGATGATAGAAAGGCAACAGTAACTCAAATAGCCACTCGTCACAACCAAGAAGACCATCTCTGAATGCACAACACGTCAAACCTTGAAGCAGATGGGCTACAGCAGCAGAAGACCACACCAGGTGCCACTCCTGCCAGCTAAGAACAGGTAACTGAGGCTACAAACAAAGTGTATATCACTCACCTGGACAAAGGGCTGGCCCTGATCAGATAAATCATGCTTCGGACCAAACAATAGTTAGCATGGGGGAGGTGCACAGGTCCCAGGAACCCCCCCAACCACAATTTCAGAGGTCAACACCATGGGATGCCACATCAAACACCATGTCCCCCCCCCCCCCCCAAAAAAAAAAGATCCTACACGTCTGGCTGCTGATCATCTTTTACATCCTAGTGTACTTACCCCTCCAGCAACCAGCTGGGCCCCCACACCCCCTAATGCTCAGGGCCCTGTGGCTAGTGTGCAGCCACCAGCTACAACCAGTCATGTCCCCACACACCCCAGCCTTGCCTCCATGCCCACTAACCATTTAAGTGCTCAGGGCCCGGCTACAACAATACATGCCCCCAAGGTCTATGAGTATGCCTCCCTGACTCCGTTCAGTCCCCCTGCAGCCACTCCTCATATGCATCCAGCCCCCACAGCCATGACACCCAGCTCTATAAATCCTGATGATCCCAGGCGGTTGCCCCCACCACCAGTTTACATGCCTCCAGGAAGTAACTCATTACTGGCTCCGGTGCTTTCAACATATGCCCCACAAGTTACTATGCATTGCTCCTCAGTGGGCATCCAGATCGCTGCAGAAACAGTGCCTATCCCACCTGCAAACCGTGACTCCTATCCCATACTCCCTCACCTATCTTATGGGATGCAAGCTCCTTCGCCTTCAGTATAACATCCTCAGGTAGTAGGGCAACCTTCATCAGCCTTTGTCCCCCCTCCGTCCAATAACATGTATCCTGATACACAAGCCAACCGGCCTATCCCTCAAACACAGGTCAACCACTTGTTTCCCCCTTCAGCCACCTCGGGCACTGTCCAAGCTGACTGGCCCACAAGCTGTTCAAGCCCCCGCTTATCACCTGCAGGCCCCTATGCAATCCCACACATTCCCCCACATGGTTTCTGATGGGCCAACAAGGTTTTCCCCTGCCCAACCTATCCATGGTGGTTTCACCCAGACACATCAGGTGAAAAATGTTCAAGTGTTCAGTGGGGGCTCTGAGTGTAAAATCCTGATTGAAGACTGGATCCGAGACATGCACTATCATCTTGACGCTGGGGGGCTACCGTCACACCTCAGTTTTGCAACTATTGTGAGACACCTGAGTGGTGAGGCTAGGAGGCTGGTCTTCAATCTCCCCCCACCTGTACAAATTCCAGAGAGAGCTTTCGATGAGCTGAGAGCGGAATATGGTGACATGCAGAGATCCCTGGACCCCCTAGCTGACTTTTATGAGAGGAGCCAACGCCAAGGGGAGTCAGCATGTTCCTATGCCATCGCTTTGGAAGCTACACTGAGAGAGGTGGAAGAGGCTCAGAATGGTGGCCAGCCTTTTCCAGATTGTGACGCTAAATTGGCTAGGCAGTTCATGAGAGCGCTGACCGACGAGGAAGTGTATATGAGAATTGCACCCATGAAGCCAATATTACTGAGTTTTTGAGAACTGCTAATTGAGCTTAGAAACCTTGCCAGAGAAACAAAGAGATTTAATCTCCAACACAAGCAGAAGAAGGCGTTCAGCCAGGTCCAAGTTGCTGGGACTAAACCTCAAAGTGGACCTCAAGTGACAGAGCTGATACAGGAAAGCACAACTCTGGGCTCTCTGAGCTAATAGCACTGATGAAAGATATAGCTCTAAATCAGGAAGAACAGAGTAAAAGACTTGCCCAGTTGGAGTCAAGAATTAACACCCCCCCAGTGCCAGGTCCCTTCAGGTCCCGCCCAGGCACAGGGAACATGAGCGGAGGAGCCACGGTTGTGTGCTACCGTTGTGGCAGGCCTGGGCATGTAGCAAGGGTTTGCAGAACGGTGTTGCCTGACAGTGAGCAGGCTGGAACCCCTGGACCTCCTGCCACTGTTGTGCCAGATTAAAATGCTGTCGCAGCTGGGCAGTCTTTAAACTCGTAAGGCCTGTGGTGGCTGGGGCAACCATGGGCACACATCAAGGTCCCCAACAGGAAAAGCAGGAAAAGGGGGGCTCAGTTACCTACTCACCCCTCTGGTTGGACCCCGAAATGAGGGGCAGGTTGAAGTAAATGGCACAGACTGTAGGGCGCTTATGGATTCTGGCTCCCAAGTGGCCACGGTCACTGATGTGTTCTGGCGCTCACATTCTGAATTGTGTAGACAGGAGCTGCAGAGATCCGATATTCCAGTGGAAGGGGCTGGTGGTCATGCTATACCCCAGTATGGTGTTCTGTACATCAACCTTAAAGTTCTGAATAAGGAGTTTACCAATGTATCAGCCCTTGTTGTTCCTGTAACTGAGCACCGGTCAGAAGAAAGACATACACGGCTCTTGTCAAGGGCTACGCAGGTTCCCAGCTGCCAGACGGCCTTGTAGTGGGCAGGGTTCTTGCCTATGTGAAAAAAGGTTGTGTTCCAGTCAGAGTCATGAACTTATCTGCACGACCAGTGCTGATCAAACCACATGTTCAACTGGCAGAGGCATTCCTTGTTCAGGATGTGTTAAAGTGGAAAGATGACTGTCAGCGTGGTGAACAGCCAGATGATGAGAAACAAAATGTGGGGTGTGTGGAGTCTGTAGCGTGTCAAAGCCATGACCAGGTTTTCCGCACAAATCCGGGGGAACACACCATACCCAGTTGTGTGGATCTCAGTGAAGCCGCTGTTGAGAAAGAGGAGCAAAGAGTTAGGGTTAGCAGCTGGTGGAGAAGAATGCAGATATTTTCTCTCAACACTCGATGGATATCGGACACACGAAAACAGTACAACATGAGATTCCCCTGATAGATCCAAAGCCCTTCCGCCTCCCATACCGTAAACTACCACCTTCCCAGTGGCAGGATGTCCGGAACCTCCTAAAGGACATGGAGGAATCTGGCATAATCCGCCCCAGCAAAAGTCCCTATGCCTTGCCCATTGTGGTTGTGGCAAAGAAGGATGGGTCATTGACTACAGGAAATTAAATTCCTGTAGCACCAGAGATGCATTCCCACTTCCGAGAATTGAGGATGCGCTGAAGGCTCTTGGGCAGGCTAAATATTTCTCCACCATTGACTTGACATCTGGCTACTGGCAGGTGGAGTTGGCGGAACAGGAGAAGCATAAAACGGCTTTCATTACATTACATTTCATTTAGCTGACGCTTTTATCCAAAGCGACTTCCAATAAGTGCATTCAACCATGAGGGTACA
>JBBPCS010002283.1:0-13720 GCA_037974645.1 Hollardia meadi
GTGTGTGTGTGTGTGTGTGTGTGTGTGTGTGTGTGTGTGTGTGTGTGTGTGTGTGTGTGTGTGTGTGTGGTTGTGTCTGAATTTTTACAGTTTCTGAAATCTTTCAGCTTGTATCACAAAACCATCACAATCATCAAATTAATTCAGTCACGGTAACTATAATTGTTTTCAAGTAAAGCAAGACGTGTTGCAGTTCTTGTCCATGATTTTAACAATGATTAATCCAATTTCCACTGACAAATGATATACACATTAAAGATGAAAATACAACATTTATATGGCAGTAGACCAGCAGCAAACCAAATAAACAATGTGCATTAAACTATAAATGTTTTTAGTCACATACAGTATATTACACAAAATATTATTGTAATTAAATTTTATGCTAATGGAAAGATTTTAAATCTATTTCTGGGTTTGACTGTCGGATAATAGTGTCAGAACTGGATAACAGTATATTTCCAGGTATGTAAATGTATATAGTAAAACCAGTAATGGATTTTGGACAGAGTTAATGTTAAAAAGTGAGTAGTGAGTTAAAAAAAAATCAGGTTTATAGATATTATAGGAGACCTGGCTCAAGTAAACTCAATTGCTGGATTGAAATGTCAAGAGTATGGACCTGCTTCCACGGACCTGTGCCCTCATTTGAAGGAAGTCAGTCTCTGAGCATTGCTGCTCTTTGGTAGCCGGACTATAAGAGCAGAGAGGAGGCAGTTCTGAATGAGATTGGAGCTTGACTGTCTTAAACATAATTCATTCAAGATGGGGCTTCCCTGTTATTGAGCTTTGCTCGGCCGTGGTGTGAAAACCCAACCTAACAGGCAGCAGTCTAAGATACTGTGGAACCAGATAAAACCAAATCTGATTTCAATCACAATGTAGGTTACATTGCATAATACCTTGGCCCCGTTAGGCTCTTTTCGGCAAGCTGTATTCAGCGGAACAAACTTGAAATAAAACTCACCAGCTCGGAGTACAATCGATGCTGCTCCACTCCGCAGAAATTAATTACATTTACTGCATCACTACACCTTTTTATGAATGTTCAGCGTGGGTGAATTACACATTTTTCTCTCTTGACTTCATGATCTGTTGGCTTTTTTTTTCTTTTTTTTTTTGGCATGACGCTCTGGCGAGAATGTCCTCCCTTTATAAATGCTGGCAAGAGTGGTCAGGTCAAGGGATGTACCAGATGGCATGGCCCATATGCAGTTTGCCCTTTGGCCAGGTAGACTAATGAATCCTTTAGGGAGTTAATCACACTGTCTGGCATCAGACCTTCCATGGGCATTGAACCCCATTTCCCACAGCTGCCCTGAAATATTCTGGAGCCTTCACTTTTCCCTGCAACATATGTTTAAAGTTATGCGGATGAAATTGAAAAAAAGCCTTTTTTTTCGCATTTTAAGCCTCCCAAGCAATCGATTAAAAATTAGTCAAACTACTGTAAGTATCTTTTAATGGCGGACCCTTTTTTAATCAGCTCTTGACTTCAGCCATCAAGTGTTTTTGGACTCAAACTTTACCTTTGGTGTTTTTTGATCAAGCTGTTTTATAAGATATGAGAAGATCTGTTCTCTTATATCTTAAGGTGTATAGAAATTCATTGTTGCCATTAGTGCAGCTGCACAGTGAAGTGCATACATTTGGAGCTGGGGTCATACTCTATTAGAACTAGTTTGCATAATGCGTTGTCGGAAATCAAAGCAGTCACACTCAAAGGAGGAGTGAAAAGCCAGCCATCATAGAGTGAGGGAAAACTTGTGTGAACGAAAGCGAGAGAGAGGAGGTTAAACCCTGGCTCCTTTCTTACCTCTGCACAGCTGGTAATCGTATGATCGTTGCTTTTTGAAAGTTACAGGAGCAGTGGGATAAAGCCTTCCCTAATCCAGCGTCAGAAAGATGTGGGAGGTTTTGGGTTTCCAAAGCTATTCGACCATCTGACAGGCAGTACTGATGGAATAAACTGGCCCCTTTACAGTGACAGTGGAAGGAGAGATGATTGGGACACGTCTGATTAATTGCTACCTTACGTTTGAAGTCATCGAAGTCAATGATTTCCTGCCTTGTGATCTGAAGGAATGCATCGTTTAATGAAAATTAGAAACGCATAGTACTGTAAAAGTGGAAAATTTGGAAACTTAGAAAGACCTATCAAGAGATATGTGGCAGTTCACACTCAGCTCCGTGCAGCAGGCATATCCCTATATCTGCATCGGTCCATGGTTATTGGAATGCTGCTCAGAATGCAAGTAAAATTGATTTTATGGAGCAGAGGTTATTGTGATTGTGGCAAAGCTCAAAACGGCACAACCCAGAAAAGATGTCTAGCCATCTGGTAAAACTGGGCAAAATTTAACAGAAAAGTGATAGATAGATGGATAGATGGATAGATAGATGGATAGATAGATGGATGGATAGATGGATGGATAGATATATAGATAGATGGATGGATAGATAGATAGATAGATAGATAGATAGATAGATAGATAGATAGATGTTTATTAGGGAAAAGTACACGCAGGGGAAACCTCAGACGCAGTACTCGCCTTTATTGCAGAGGCAACTCAAATCTGTTGCGTATCACCAGGGTATCTGCTTCAGCTGTTGAGCTTAACATCACATGGCTACCTCACAAACTGTAGACTCTGCTGCCAATTTTAATGAGCCACTGTTAAAGACAAAGAAATGTTCCATCCTTATCATGATTGCAGTGTCTGCCTGTTTCTGAAACCTCAAACAAGCAGTACATGCTTCTTTAACGTCAAGGGATGTAGGGCCAAAGGGAAACGAGGCCAAATACAACTGTGGAATGTAGCAAAACATATGATGCTAGTTTTTCTTTAATCTCTGCGTGATCAAACCTCCAGGTCCATCCTCTTCCTCCCAATGACCTATTTCTGTGTTATTTAGCAAATCAGGCTGGTTGGTTAAACATACTGTAAGTGTCACACATAATAATGTTCAAGTAACATTTTTAATGTGTTGAAGAACTCGGAATTCTGTGAACGGATTTGTGTGTGTCTGAGTGGCTGATTGCATGCGTCAAACTGGCATCGTCTTACCATCTTCTCTCCAGCCTCTCATCAGCATCGAGCCGGCCTATGTGAGCATGCTCTGAGACTGTAGTCAGCAATTTCGCCTAATTACAATGCTATGCTTCAATCACGTTTCGCGGCTCATGAAGATAGTGATCCAGAGGAGCCAAACACATCTGCGCATCAAAGACACTGAACAAAACGGTTGATGTGTGATTGCATTTGTAAACCGAACAATATTTCTTATGCCTCGCTTCCTTTTTGATTAGGAAACATTTGAGCTAATGCCAGAACATTTCACTGTAAAATCCCCAAAGAAGATTAGCATTTGTCCTTGATTATCTTGCCGTCTGTAATTACATACATTCAAATCTCTGATCAGCTTGATCTGAAAGGGAAAGACATGCAGCAGCGCCTTCTGACATCTGCACTTGAGGCAGCTGCAAGGACAGAGTACAAGTACTTTAGCAAGCCTTGCTGGCTTAAACATATGTAGACCTTTATCCACACTTTTCAGTGATTGCAGCACTATTTGCTCATAAGTCATAGATAAACCTGTCAGTAAATAATGTATTATGTATGCGTGTAAGCTGGTCTGTCTTGGCGCGTGCTGATCCATGAATTTGTGATCAGGTTAGGAGTATAATGAATCATGAATGTGGGCGGATGTGCAAGCCCTAATGCCTAAGATATACTGTATGTAGATACATACATCTAAATTGAAGCAGGCTTCTCCCTACATCAAGAAGCTGATGTGACATGTTTGTCTTCTTTAGCACAGAATATCAGCAGTGTTGTCACCGCAGGCTTACTTACAGTGTGTGTTGTTCTGCTGCTCACTCGGTGCAAAACAAACTTTACCTTTCATCCTGTTGCCTGTTGTTGTGTCAAAAATATAAGCTGACAAACGGAACACGTTACCAAATGGGTAGTTTGTTTTTTTGTTTTTTAGACAGTAAATGGGAGAAAATTTCAGCAGCAGTATATTGGTTGTGGTACAGATTTGGCAAGCCATTTTAACAGACTGACTTGTTCCAACTTCCCACTTGCACCTCTTCATCTGCAGCCATCAGTAATGCTAGCGATAGAAACAGTGCTCTGTTTTTTTTTTCCGTCTCGGTGCTCCACTTACTAACAGCTTTGCTTTGTCAAAATCCATTTTTTGGGGTTATTGTGTATGTAATAAAAGTCATTACAATATCAGCAAGCTTGTGAATCAACACAGGCTTGTTTTAACGACTGTTTGTTGTTGTTTGTTCAGCAATTAAGATAACAAATTGATTATTTGAATATAACATGATGTCATAATGGGAAGGAGGATGTTTCAGTGTTAATCCATCATATATTTATTTTATTGTTTTATTTTTTTGTCACAATTTGCCAATCTACTGTATAAAAGAGCTGTAAAATGGATTTGCACTGTATAAAATCACATTGAATCACTGCTAGGCCTATGCCAATTGGACAACAATTGGATCAACAATTGCATCAACAATTAAAGGGATGATAAATGATTGTGATTGATGATTTACCTACAGTGTTTTTCACAATTCCTGTCATTCAATCCTAGTAAACACTCTTTTTTTTTTTAGGTCAGTTAGGATCAATACGTTATTTTAAGAATATGAAATGACAGAATAATAGTATAGAGAATTATGTATTTCAGCTATTATTTATTTCATTACATTCCCAGTGAGTCCAAAGTTTACATTCACTCAGTATTTGGTAGCATTGCCTTTTTTTTGTTTAACTTCAGTGAAATGTTTTGGGTCCCCTTCCGCAAGCTTCTCACAATAAGTTGCTGGAATATTGGCCCATTCCTTTTGGCAGAGCTGGTGTAACTGAGTCAGGTGTGTAGGCCTCCTTGCTTGAACACGCTTTTTCCATTATTACCATAATTTTTCTTTTGGATTGAGGTCAGGGATTTGTGAGGGCGACTCCAATACCTTGACTTTGCTGTCCTTAAGCCATTTTCTCACAAATTTGGAAGTATGCTTAGGGTCACCGTCCAATTGGAAGACCCATTTGTGACTAAGCTTTTAACCTCCTGGCTGATGTCTTAAGATAATTCTTCAATATATACACATAATTGTCCTTCTTCATGATGCCATCTGTTCAGTGAAGTGCAATAGTCCCTCCTGCTGCAGTGCAGCCCCACAACATTATGCCTACCACCCCTGTGCTTCACGATTGGAACGGTGTTCTTCGGCTTGAAAGCATCCCCCTTTTTCCTTGACATTAACAGTGGTCATTATGGTCAAACGGTTTCCTTTTTGTTTCATCACACCACTGGATGTTTTCTCCAGAAAGTAGGATCTTTGTTCCCCTGTGCAGTTGCAAACATTAGTCTGGGTTTTTTTGACGGCTTTGGCATTGACTTCTTCTTTGCTGAGTGGTTAAGGTTGGTTAATAAGGGACTTGTCTTACTGTGGGTGTAGATACTTTTGTGCCCATTTCCTCCAGCATCTTCACAAGGTCTTTTGCTGTTGTTCTGGGTTTGATTTGCACTTTTTGTGCCAATGTACAACGTATCTGTAAGAGACAGAAGGCGTCTCCAGTTTAACATGGGGTTTATACTTTTGAACTATTGTTTGTACAGATGAACGATGTACCTTCAGGCAAATATTTTATTTTATTTACATTTTCTTTTAGGTCTTGGCTGGTTTCTTCTAAATTTCCCAGTTGACCCAAATGATGTCAATTAGCCATCAGAAGCCTTTGAAGCCATGACATCCATTCCAACTTGTTTAAAGACAACGTCAACTTGGTGAATGTAAACTACTGACCCACAGGCATTGTATTATCATGAATTCTAAGTGAAATAAACTATCTGTAAACCATTTTTGGACAAATTGTGTCATGCACAAATGTCCTGAGTGGGAGAAAATATAGTTTGCGCCAAATCCGTGGAATGAGTTTTAATGACTTTACCTTAAATGTAAGTTAACTTAACCTCCGACTTCAACTGTGTGCCAATATTAAGGTAATTATAGCTAACTTACAATCAGAACTAATCTCAAGGATCTGAACCCTATTGTGCCTTTAGAGATGTTTCTGGTGGAGCAGCATGTCCGCCCGCTGAGCCCCGTTAATCAGCAGTGAATTTTAGATCCTTAATTACAAACCAGTTAGCCCTCTTTTTCCATGGATATGACACCCTGCACCTCTGTTCTTGAATATGATTTGGATTGTGATCTTAAACATGAAGTAATAATATTAAACGGAACATGTTTCTGTGACAGTGTGACACCAAGCAATTTGTTTAATTTATCTTTGTGTATGTATTTATATAGCAACAACACTTGTGCTGTCTAACCAAACAGGCATCCCTGGCTTTCTGTTGTGTTCACCTTTATGTGTCCATTTTTGTTGGCAGCGTTGGTATTGAGTCTTACAAGTTCAACTCAGCCTGACAGAGTCTGAACACAACTGTGATCTTGCAGGCGTACATTGTATTGACAGCTTGGTTTCAAATTCCATCTTGGGTGCAAAGCAACCAACTAGAACAGGACAGATATGGTCTAGTGAGCCAAAATTCCATCTAGATTTGGGGACGATTATTTCCCAGGTTCACTAAGGTAGACATTTGTGTTTGTTTTGTTCTCTAAAAACAGAGCTCGATGTATAAACACAGTGGGGAAAAAAGAGCGGGAAAGTTTTATGTGCAAAAGTGCTATTTTGGAGTCACTGCTATTTCTGTTCCGCTTTTTATTTGGGTGTCTGTATTATGGAAAGCTGCCAGGAAGGAAGAAAAAAAAAAGTGAGAAAAGGAGTGAAGGAATAACATGTGACAACCTGACAATAGTCACATAATCATAAACATGCAGCTCACACTCCTGCCCGCTGCTCAGAGAGGGCTATTTTATGCTGCTTTATGCAACAGCAGGATCACTGTTTCCACAGTGGTGAAAGTAGCAGGATAAGTTAAACTATGTGTTTATACGAAGACAAAGGCTGAAAGATGAAAAGAGTGATGCACAACCTATGAAATCTAAAATCACCAGGATTTCCTTTCAGCTGTCATTTGCACTTTACAGTTTTGCTTTGTATTGACTTTTTTTTCCCCCAACCTTTAGTGGCCAACAGTGGTATTCAACCTACTTTGACAAGTTAAGTCAATTTATTGCATCCATGGAAACTATAAACTGAAATGGAAGTACTTCAGAGTTGCATGGCTTCCTAATGCAGTAAGAAAATGTCATTTTTCGAAAGTTATCCATCATTACGACACTAAATCATATACTGTTGCGGCAAACTGTTAATTGGGCTTTGTTTCAAGCGCTGCAATTTTTTGATCCTGGGAAACATGGTCCACACGGCTAAAATGAGGTGTTTTCTTTGACATTTGCCAACCAGCTGATGCATGCCGGCTCAAACTGACCCCAAGTCAGCCCTAATAATACCTCGACTTCTTAATGTTAACGTCTTTCCACAAAAATAATTGAGATGGGCCATGTTGGACCATGCCGATACTTTAATTAAGGGCTGGACGATGTGTCACAAAAAAAAGAAAAAAGATCACACTAGTTTTTTCCATATTGATCATTATTTATCACTATATATAATTTGCTGCCATTTTGAAGAGTATCCCGATAATGACAGAAGCCTGAAGATGTTTCATTAGTTAAACTTTTAAATATAGTTACATAAAAATTTGTATTAACACAATATTAATATTTAACTGTTTTTGTTTAGAACAGTGACACAGACGGGCAGCACACTGACTGGCTGCATTTTGTTTTGCTGTGTGATAGACTGTTAGAGCTTTCCATATTGAGGAACAGAAATCAAATCATATCGTTATCAACATATATACTGTATATATGCTATATATATATATATATATTTTTTTTTTTTTTTTTTTTAATCGCCCAGCTCTACTTATAATAATAATAATAATAATAATAATAAATTATACTTATTTCAGCTCAAATGTAAGCAAAAGTGATACAACACAAACAGTGACATGAACATTACCTGAAGAGATAAACAGCAGACATTTATGTAAAGAAAACATAAATTATTATTATTATTATGAACAAAATTATATATCATTTCATATAATATCACTTATAATACACTTCACCACAAGCTCTGTACCCAGCACAATATTGTCTCCTCCGCAGGCATTTGTTAAACTGATCACAGCTTGGAATAAAGATTATCACACGGTGTTAGTTCTAGTGGAAATAACGTGTGGCGGTTGAGGAATGCTGTTGCATTGCTAAAAGATGACAGTGTTGTTTAGCAGAGAAACAAAAGAGTCTGAAAGAATCACCAAATAGAAATTGACTTTTGCATTTCATCTTATTTTGTTGTTTTTAGAGTTTGGTCTCTGTGGCCAGGAGGCTTGTGCATTACTCTGGAGACAATGGGCTTCTGTTGAACTGTTGATGGTGCACCTCATTACTGTAGCGTGGTGCATCTCTAAGGACTGATTAAGGATTAAGCACATTGCGGAGTGCCAGCACGTACATACTGCATCCTCTTTGTTTCATTTTCAATGCTCAGCTCTTCCATCTGTAGTGTAGATTGTATATGCATTCTCAACACCAGTGTGCCTGCCAGTGCCTGCATTGTATAGTAGGAGCCATCAGAAAAATCCCACAAAAATTCCCTACCAATCTGCCACCAGTGCAGCGTTAGCCATTTAATCCTTCTCTTTCTCATATGTTAATAGGTAGAATCGGGAAAAAAAAAAAAACTCACAAAAACTCACATCTTTAATGCGACTGCTGGCCAGACTCTTTTTAAAAAAACCTCTGTTATTGATGTCTGATGCTCTCAGTAGGGGTGAATCATGGCAATCTCAGGATTCGATTCAGATTATTTCAAAATCGATTCTTGATTCAAAATCGATTTTTGATTCAAAACTGATGACTGAATAAATTATTTCAGCCTCTCGCTCCAATGTACTGTGTGCCGAACCATTCGCTGGTGTCAATACACCGATATAGCCTACAATTTGAAACACGACTGGCAATTAACATAAATGATCTGCAGCCTCTTCATTTCAAAAAGTGAACAGCGTTGATTAATGAATTAATTACTTTGAAAGCATTTCTGTGCCGTGCCTGTATGAGAACAACAAAATGCGGGCGGGGTGGATTACAGGGTTTTTCAGGTGAAACAGACTGAGCAAATAAGAAAGTAAATGAGTTATTTGCTTCACCGCAGTGTAGCTTTAGGTTATTTAATGCTGTTGTGTCTGTTGGTCAGCTGGTCTGGTTCGTTACTGCTGTTTTGCTGCTCCGCTCGGTTAAAGTTACTTTTTGAGGGGCGATGTAGAATACGCTTAATGTTCGTCTCACAAAAGTGAGTCTTGTTTAGTAATTAAATTAATTACACGATAACTGCAGCGTGTGGGCGCAGCAGACTGTCTGAAGCTGGAAGTACAAGTAACATTTGCAGTATTTTAAGCCTTTTTGTGTACTTTGTATAAACGTTTAGGCATTTCGCATGCAAGGCTTTGCACAAATGAGGTGCTCTGTTTGATGAAAGTCTACATAGATTGGGTGTTTCATGGAATTTTTCACTCTCGTCCTTAAACCACCCAGGTGTTTGGATGTAGATGTCTCTCAACCAAAGGTTTTCAGCGCTCTCACTGTTTCTGTTTCAGATATCTGTCTGTATCTGTCTCCAACCATCATTCAGCCTAATCTCACATCTCTCAGTCCCTGATACTATAAAGCACACCTGCCTGATGCTGCTGCCATCACTATGCTCGGGGATAGAGATTGTGTTAAACGCATGATGGATTAAGCTTGGTTTCTGTTAGATAGCGCAGTGCATTGAATCTTTCATTATCGGACTTAAAGATCTTTTTTTTCTTGCTCCTGAATGCAATTCATGCCCTTTTATACGCTTACATTATTTACACAGTTTTTCCAAAAGCAAGTTTGAAGCCAAAAGAGTATAGTTCCACATTTGCTCAATTTCTAAATAATGTCTACTCGCTCCAATTTTGACTAACTATTTAGAACCCTCCTCGACATCCAATACTTCTGTTTCTGATTTATACAGACAATTCTTAACTTTACAATCTGATATATACACACTTTTTGTGGACTAATAGATGTTCAATTATTCTGTAGGTCTAGTTGATTTAATTGTCCGCACGTGCAACCACCAAGGGGCTATTTATCTGAATGAAGATTACTTCACCACTCACCCCGAGTGTTACCTGACCATGCTGATAATCTTGGTTTTATATGGTGAGGATTTGAGATGTCCACCACTGATCATTCTGCTTCATTCTACCGCTATCCTGATACAATTGATGGAATTGTGTTTGGAGTGTGCAAAGCATTGAAAAAAGTGTATTACCATTTTAGTAAACTGTCCTGGTTAGTGGAGATAATCCCTGCAATGGGCATGTCTGTAGATTATCCTGAGTAATGGGGACAATGTTACCACAAAGAAATGCCATTGCTTTTGAGTTTAATTGTATTATGTTGGGTTTTCAGGTGTGTGAGGTGGTGCTCTCAGAACCTCAGCAAATAGAATCAAAACTATATGGATGCTCAGGCAGTAAAAAGAAACGAACTAAACTAAAGAAAAAAGGAACTAACACAAACTAGATTTTCCTACATTTTGAGTGAACAAAATATTTAAACTGAGTTATTAACTGTGCAGTGCAGCACATAAGCTGTGATGTCAGAAAATTAGTCAGAAATTTATATAATCTCTGCTCGGAACTGCACTTATCAATATTTTTCATATTAACAACATATCAAATAAGAGGTAAATGTGGAATGGGTCACTCGTAGTGATGAAACCAGAGAGAATGATCACACAACTCTGCAGTTTCCCTCAGCCTTATACGTAGCATTCTTTCTGATTATTTCTAGGTTTTGTGGCCCACAACTTCATTCTTTTTTGACTGTTCTCATCTGCAGTGATTTCAGGTACAGACAGCAATTTTAAAAATGCTCCACTTTACTGTACATGCTCAGCACTAAACAGCAGACAGACACAGTCATTGATTAGCTGGTGAACATAATGGAGCATTTAGCAGCTAAAGAGCCACATTTCCCCTAGAAGGTGGCGACCAAAAACAGAGCTTCCATTCATCAGGTGGCTCCAAAGGAATACTAATGTTGCTCGGTGTCTGGTGGATGTTTAAATATATGGTGAAAATATGTCAATGATTTGTTTACAACTTTACAGCTGATGTCTAGACTACTTCACATATCCTCAGCACTTTTTTACAAAGTGAAATATAGTTTCCAAATGCACTGCCATCCATTTTTATGTATGTAACACTAATGCGCACAGTTGCAGTTTTTTGCAATGCTTTGGACTGTGATAAAAACAAATCCTACATGAGGTGTATGCTGTCTGTTTCACATGATAGCAGGTTACCGACAAATATTATCCTTTCCCATTTGTTACGGCCTGTCCCTCTTTGATAGCTTCAGTGATGAGAGTCACAAAATCACAGAGTTTTGATCAAAGACTCAGCTCAGCCTTTTGAAACACTGAATCCTTTGGCAGTGATGTGTGTGAAAATGGGGCTCTATTCGTCTGTCTCCCTTAGGTGAGCACCTGCGTGTCTGTCCTCAGGGATACACCTGCTGCACATCCGAGATGGAGGATAAACTCAACCAGCAGAGCAAGCTGGAGTTTGAGAGCTTGGTCGAGAAGAGCAGCCACAATATGAGGACAACATTTGTCTCAAGGCATAAAAAGTTTGATGGTAAGTTAAATGAGTTTGTTCTGTTTGACATGCAGAGAATGTGACACGTCTAAATTGGCATCCCAGACACTTCCACTTCCAGTAAATATATTTCAGACAAGCGCTACCAAGCTTGTAAAACACAGACTACTGATGCCACAATTTTTCAGTACTATGACTATTTTTAGTACAATAAATAAATTGCTTTTAAGGTATATTCTGGCATTGGAGACACAAACATGTCTCCGATGCATACATTTTGACCTTATTCTTCTCAGGTCACAGTTTTTTGTTTGTTTTCTCTTTAATGAGACCTAGTCACAAGTCGGTCTAACTAGCTATCATTTCTGTTGCACCACACTCACAGCCATAAGACTACATGCTTTGCTGATTGACTGAGCATTCCTCAGTGTGTTGGTGCTTTGTGCTGCTGAATCTACTCACATACCGACGGAACAAGACAGCACTAATGTGGCTTTGTGGTGAAAAATGTTACTGACATTCTGTGTGCTTGAATGCATACCTGTCTGTAAATCCAGTGCAATGCACCACTTGTGGGATTCCTCGTGATTCACAATGTTGGAACAAGGTGATACAGGGTATTCATGCCACTTAAACAGTTTTTCAGTGTATATTCTAGTATATGGCTCTCTCTCTCTCTCTCTCTCCTCATAATGAATCTTCTGCCCAGTTTTAACTTATATTTTTTTATGTGAACCAAAAATCCGTCAGGTCCTATTTACTTCAACTGCATTAAATTGTCTAGTTTTGGTCAGCAAAACATTTTCCTTGATAGTCAATATCAGATTTGATGAACATACTGTTTTAAAAAAAAAAAAAAGGATCAGGGAAATGCAGTTGAGACTCTATGTAAAGGAAAGATCTGTGAGCCTTTTTTCCCCTATCACACAGGCTGTATCTATGTACAGGTGGCAGAAGGAATGCAGCCCCTTCAATACAACAAACACTTAAATTGGATTTTTTCTATGGTACTTGGCAAATCACATCTCTAAAATTATTTATTTTTGGGTCTTTTTATGTGATTTCAATGTGATACCCACTGAAAATGAGCGAGAAGCTGGAATAGGAGAGATGGATGTTTCACCTGGCCAAAAACCCTCAAGAAGAGTTTCTTTCAAAATGGTCACTGCTGAGTGTTAAATGGTCCATCTGTCAGGTTGGCACTAAACTGAGGAAAATACCTTCATGTCCCTGGAAATGCAGTTCAATTGTGCTTCTTTTTTTCTTTTTTTTAATGGGCAAGATTTGTTTCCCAGTAGGATTTTTAAATGTGGGCTGAAAGGCTGTTAAGAGATGGTTTTCAATGCTTGAATAATGTTAGATAATATACAGTAATATACAGTATACCCTATATCATTATAGGCTACCCATGATTGCAAACTGTGGACTATATATATCAGAAGCATTGAATTTCTGTTGCCCCCTAAATTTAATTAGAAATATGTAGATGGACACATGGATGGTATTGGGGCCAATCCAGGCATATTTTATCGATGTTGGATCAAATAAAGTCAGAGGTGCTAGAGGTGCAGCGATGTTCTCCATTACCACAGCCTACAGAGCAGCATTTCATTGCATATGCGAGGGAAAATTGAGAAAAAACACTAAGGTTGGCATAATAACTTGGATTTGCTAAACTCTGACGGTAACACATTTCTTATCTCTCCTCTGTCTTGCTCATTAGCAAAAAGCAATATACAAAACATTCAGGCAGACTCCAACAGAGTGGTATGTCATCTCTCTATAGCTGATCATGTCACATTCTTGATTATCTTTAATTTAAGCTTATAAACTTAATATTAGGGCTGTCAATCGATTAAAAAAAAATTAACTAATTAATCGCACAATTTGCTGTAATCGTGATTAATCGCTTTTTTTTTCTTAAGACAGAAGCTTGTAATAAAGGATATTTAAATGTAAAATCACGGAATTCATGTAGAATCAACACAAAGGAAGTATATTTAAATTCAAATACTATTGT
>JBBPCS010002284.1:0-13720 GCA_037974645.1 Hollardia meadi
AGTGGATTTAAATGTGTTTTCATAGGGGGGTAGTCTTTTCCTGGCTGCTGTACGGTAACAAACCTGCAGCTAGCACCAATGTGTAGCTAAGCTAATATGGATTCAGTAAGGTACTAACAGAGTGCCACCAGCTGCCGCAGTTGGTGCTAAGGCTTAAATAAGAGGGCTGTTGGGCCTTGGTGGAGGTATGAGCTCTACTGAGTGACATTCTGATTATTTAATTTTAATCACATATTCTGGTCTACCAGATAATTTCCACGTTAAGCGTAGAAATTGTTGGCGCTTTACCTTTTTCTTCTCCTCGCCTGAGAGGTGGGAGATGGTGGGAAAAGAAGACGATGATTACAAGACGCAGTGTCCTTGAATGCTATGACTCACTCTGCAGATATGTTCCCAAGGTTACAGAAGTCCCATATGTGCAAGAAACACACAGAGAAAAAAACTGAATCTGGTTTCTTTCTTTGAAATTTAAATGTAAGATGAGCAACTTTGTACATCTGCTAGATATTAAGGATTATGTTTGTGTGTCTGTGACAGATTCAAATCGAGGATGTGTGGCCCGGCTGTCATTCTCCTGTCCTCTTAAGGGCCACTACTGTCTGTACGCCAAGTCCTGTTTCAACCTGACCAGCCGACGGCCTCACCTTTGGATACACATCATGCTGCTACATCTGCAGGTGCATGAACATGTCAAAGTCATCAAGGCAGCATAATCTAAATCCTCCAATAAGTTATTTTTTTTTAGAGTTTTAGTAAAGAACAAGCCATACAGCCATAAATATGAGGATAGAATTCAAAATGTTCAAAAATTCATTTTTTGAGATATAATTCTGAAATTTACCACACTTCATCTACCATGATAGCAAAATATTTTAATTATATTTCATGAAGATTTGAGATTTATTTAGTGAGATTTCACAGTATCTGTTTACGGTCAAACATTTTGATGCACTGTGGGCTCAATTTTTAAAGTTTAAAGAGTTTTACAGTTTTTGAGAAAAAAAAACCAGTGATGGACTTCATAATTCCTGCCAGCTTAAAGTGTTAAACAATTTCTGCTCAATCAAGTTGTAGCGACAACTTGTCTTGTTGCATCTGTTCAAATGTAAAATTTCAACAACAACAACAACATCTAGTATCTCAACAAGCATCTAGTTTTTTTCTCCTTCTTGCCCGTACTTTTCCTCTGTCTCTATACAAACCATATTTCTGTTTTGTGACACAGAGTAAGTCCAGCGTCCCTCTGTGCTCCAAGGATGAGTGTGTCCAGAAACTTGCTTCTCTTTGGGAGAAGACGCAGCTGAAAGGAGCTCACAGTTTCCCCATGGCCATGAC
The DNA here is from genome assembly GCA_037974645.1 of Hollardia meadi. Taxonomy (NCBI): domain Eukaryota; kingdom Metazoa; phylum Chordata; class Actinopteri; order Tetraodontiformes; family Triacanthodidae; genus Hollardia; species Hollardia meadi. The sequence goes on from JBBPCS010002284.1 coordinate 1,336, forward strand.
GCAGCACGCCACCCCACACAGGAAGGTACTGGACCACAGTGTGTGTGTGTGTGTGTGTGTGCTTCCTCCTAAAAGCTATCTGTCTCCAGCAGAAGGTGAAGTCATCGGTGGTGAAAAACAAAAAAGAAACTCAGAGGAAGGAAAGTGTCAAAGCTCAAAGCACCTTTTTGTATAGAAGGCTTCTGCTCATCACGACTCTGGAGCACAAGTGTGACACGTGTTTTCACTCGTACGTCTCACACAAGAGATTTGTCTGCACCGGCTCCGTGTGCAGGTTCGAGTCTCAGCAGCGTCTCCTGGGAGTAAACGCAGCCTGAAGCTTTTATTCACGCCTCAAGTCTATTTTTTTCAATAATAGACGTGTACACGTGAGGTTGAAAGCCGATAAAAAGGCATGAATCAATATATTTATCTAAATTTTGCAACCAGACTGTCCTTTCACTGTTGACCAGCAGCTGGGAAGCGACACTTGAACAATAAAGTTTTCTTCTACACTACAAGTGTTGCTGGAGTTTGACCTCTCTGGATTCAACGGTCAGCCAGTGAGGTTTTATTTTCCTCTTTTGGTTATATTCTTTTCTTTTATTTAGGCTGCTTTCACACATAACCCGTTTGGTCTCGACTTTCAGACTTATCAGTTTGATCCGAACCAAAATTACAGGTGTGAAACCTCCCCCGTATCACGTTTTCGGTTCGTGTCTAGTGTGAAAATTTTTTTCTGACTTTCGGACCAATTACAGGAAGTGACAGCAGGCTATCATCATAACAGCGAAAGAGAAAAATGAACTGTGGGAGCACACGGAGAGAGGAGGAGACCAAGTTCTTAACAGAAATATGGTCCGACGACATTATAAAAAGCCAACTGGAAAAAACTCAAACAAATGGCGACACTTTTCAGGTATTTTGGGAGAGGATGAAAGAGAGGATACGAGAGGACGGGAGAGCAACGCCACCTGAAGATAAAGAAGCTGTTCATTCATTTTCCTCCATTCATTCAAACGACGATAGAAGACAAACACCAAAGTCAAACACACAACAATCAATATCAGGTATTGGGATACCCAGCCCACCTGGGGGATCATGTTAAGATCTTTAGTTTGCTGGTATAATTGTAAAGTGAAAGCAAAACCAACCGGATCAAATGTATATCATGGAGCAAAAACATGAACCTTGGTTCGGACTTTCAGGGTAAAAGCACCCGTAAACAGCATCCACCAGCCCTTTTCCTTTGTAGTTTGCCTCACGTTTTTATGTTGTTGTAAATTAACTGAGCTCCTCGCAAATAAATATCTTTATTTGACTAAAGCCACCTGGTGTTATGTTGCTTCCCTCTCCCCTAACGAGCTGGGTTGTAACCGTGTAGAAGTGCAATGTGGCAACCTAAGTCGTCACTCGGAAATAATTAGACCCACAAAGAAAATACAGATTTGTCTTACTTGTGTTGTGGCTGCAATGAGCTGAAGCAGCTATATTTACCATGTGGAGCCTGAACATACCCACTTATTCATGAACACACACACACACACACAGAGGCCTACAAACTGTACACTGGGCAGGAAGACCCATGCTGTGTGACATTCAGTGGTTCAAACATCGTCGTAAATGTCTGCTTTTACTGTCTTCATTGTATCTGTCCAGTAAAGTCTCTGATTTACCTGCTCAGTCACCACTAAAATATGCTTCATGCTGTTCTCAACTGGGCCGCTCCTACCTTGAAAGAACAGTTAAGATTGTAAAATCTTCTTATTTCCTTGCTTGAGACTTAGAGGAGGACATCAGTATGAAGCTACAGCCAGCAGCTTAGCTTACCAGGGGGTGGAAACAAGGGGAAACCGCTATTCTGGCTCTGTTCACAGATAACAAAAACCCTTCCAGCACTCCTGAAGTTCACTAATTAACATGTTATGTTTCTTCTTTAAGCTTTGAACAAACAGTCTTTTTCTCCACAGAGTATCTCACCTGGTACAGAGTACTCTCAGTGCTCTGTGTCTCAAACTTTAAATATATTTACCTGTCTGTGCGGAGCTGATTAAGATATGTGGAAGCCAACGTGAGACGGTAAATACAGAGAACTTCTCGGTCGTGCAAGTCCGTACACCTGAATGCTTTTTAGGCTTGTGAAAATCATGCTTAAAAGGCTCGTGAAATTACGTTAGGGTTAGGGCACATACATGTAATTACATGTAACACTCACAGTGATTGCTGCAGGATCACTGGTCTTTTGGGCAGAAACAGACCTAACAAACCTGCCCTGTGCATGTCTGCACAGAGAAGACTCAATTCATGCCTTTTTACCAAGCAAAACTGGCCTGTTATCTGGCTTATTGTAAGGCTTAATGAACTTTCAAATCCAAGCAGAAACATAAAAGCTCATTTTGAGCAGAAACCACAGTTTCTACACATGTATTTTGTTGGAAAAATCACCTAATTAACATAATAAACCAACAAGAATCAACATAATTATGTCTACAGTACAAAAAAATGCAGTTCCTTCCTAATAAGATGTAAAAACTCATCTGGGATTGTGTGATCTGCTCCCACAAATGGGGATTTTCTGTCTCTGTTATGATGGTTTGTGTCTGATAAAGCTCAGGAAGGACAGAAACATCCACAACAAGCTTCTCCTCCAGTTTCTTGTACCCCTATCACACTGGCCAAAAAAAACACTTAATTTAAAAACAACCTCCCAACTAAAAAGGCAGAAAATGTCTGAATCTACCATTAGAAACACTACATGGAGTAAATTATTAGCACTGTTAGACAACCACAAATGTCAACACTTTCGCAGGTTTCACAGTAAAGGCGTGGGAGCCGATATCCAATAGGTTTAGTTTTGGTACCGATCCAGCAGACCTGCCAAGTACACGGGGTAGACTAACCGAATAAAAGAATTTTCTTCATGATGGTTTCGGTGTCATTTCTCAGGAAGCACAGAGAAAAACCACAGAGAAAAGAAGATGAGATTTAACTGGAGACCGAGAGAAGGAAGTTCAGACCCTTTCCCTTCACCCATATGCTCTGCATTTCCTATTTTCTTTCTTCCTGTCCGTCCCTATTGCTCTACAGCTTCACTCTTGTCACTGTCAGCCAATAAGAAACATGTGCAGTGGGAGACGAGGAGAGAAGAGATGCGAAAGCGAGAAGAGCTCTGATCTATATGAGACAGAAAAGGTAATCAATTATGTCTGTAGAAACAGGAAGATGTAAAAGGAGCCTAAAGGCCTTTATGAGGCTTCAGAGATGAAAACGAGACTTGTGTACGACCTCTGACAACTCAGTTTACTAGTTTTATGACGGAGTTAATAGAAAAGGGAGAAAAGGATGGATGTGAGATATTCAGGAGAAAAATATTGAGAATGATACAGTGAAAATAAAGTTATGTAATAGTAAAAAAAAAAGAATTTGCCAGGAGTTAAGAGATCAATCTGAGATTAGTTAGCCCCAAAGCAATAGAGAGCTGCACCATCACTGTATTTATCACAACAGACATAAATCAGGGAGGAAAGTGAGATTGAAGGATGAACAAAGAGGTTGCCATTTCCATCCATCATGTCTGTCCAGACTCATATAATATATGCAGTGACTGATAGAGAGCTTGGTCACATGGTACAGCGACAATCCCCTGAAGCTCAACCTCAACCAATTCAAAGAGCTTGTGGTGGACTACAATGCTTCAAGTGTTGCTGCAGAGAAGCTCTAAATTCTGAAACGTGGAATCTTCACACACACGTTCAACCCTGCAGCTCAGAAGATGTAAACAATCAGCACAGTTTGTGTGAAATTTTGTCATAATTAGCATAAAAACTGTGTTTAATAGGTCACAGTGACCTTGACCTTTGACCTCTGACCACCTAAATCTAAGGAGTTCATCCTTTGAGTGCAAGTGAATGTATTTGAAGAAAAGCTGAGCAGGAACATGGGAAGTTTGGTGAAAAGTGGACGAAAGAGAGAGACAGTTTAGGATAAAACAGTTAAAGGAGAAAAAAAGGACAAAAGTATGATAAACACCTAAACACTGAAGGAGGAAGAAGACGTAAACATGAAGAATAAAGGCAGGGGGATGATGGGATTCTCTAAAGAGAGAATGAAGAGGGAAGATCTGAATTGGAGGAGGAATGTTGGCATGAACAGCATGGAGGAAGACTGTGAAGAGGTAGAATAAAATTTCCCCCAAGGATGTGGCAAAAGAAAAGAGGAAGAGGAAGAGGAAAAGGGCAAAGGCGTGAGATATGCCTGAGGAAGTCTGAAAAGTCAGATACTTGACAAGTAGTGTTTCACCTTTTGTCTGAGAGCGTTTGTTGACACAGTTGCGGTGGAAGATAAAGTTTGGTGGAGGAAGAGGATGAAGGAGAAATGCTGCATATATAGAGATAGAATAAAGCTAAATCCAGAGCTGAGACTGAGATTAGATAAAGACAGAAAGGAGGAAGGATTGGAAGGAGCGAAAGGACTTTGGTTTGCATGAGAATTGGTGAATCTATTTGTGCCTGTTTGAAATGGTTTATGATGTCAGGACCCTTGTGTTTTAAATTTCTACCCAGACAGAAGATAAATGTTAAGAGAGACAGAAATAAAAGCCTGTGCCTTGTTTACTTCCTTCATCCATCTCTCCTCCACTCCCCTTTCCAACACTCCCACTTCTCATCCACTCACCTTTCTCCTGACTTTACACTCCCCTTTCTGGTCTTCTTCCTGCCTCCACCTCCCACTGTGCTTCCTCTCTCTCTGTCTCTGCTTAAATTTGTTCAGGAAACCTCCTCTCCTCTCCTCTCCTCTCCTCCCCTCTCTTTTTACTTCTGGGAGGCAGGAAGCCAGCTCTCTTGTTACTACGCCTTGTTTTTGTCAACTTTCATTGTGTAAGCTTCTTTGCACCGCTGCAAAGTTTTTGGCTGTTTCTTATATAGTTTCTGTTTTATTCTATTCTTATGTTTATTCTTATTCTTGTTCACAATTCCCAAGACCTGTCAACAGACTTTGATGCATAAAATTAACACTTAAACTACTGACATGTTACACAACAATGCTTGTTTTTACATTGAAGCTTTTATTGAGGAATGTGTGTCATCATATTTCTGTTCTTGTACTATTAGACCTCAGTGCTGCCTTTGATACCGTGGACCACCACATATTGATCGAGAGGTTGAGGCGGTGGGTGGGTATCTCTGGATCAGCATTGAACCGGTTCTCCTCTTATCTGTCAGGACTTTTACCTTTACAGTTGACAATCATGCCACATAAGCAGAATCTCGTGTGGTGGAATTCTGTGGTGTTCCTCATGGATCTGTCCTGGGCCCAATATCATTTGATTTATACTTGCTCCCTCTTGGGCGGTTAATAAGCCACTTTATCTCCTACCACTGTTATGCTGATGATATCCAATTATACATTTAATTTAAGCCTCAGGATCTCTCTAAACTGTCAGTTCTGTCATCAGCTCTATAAAGGATTGGATGGCTGATAATTGTCTACAGCTAAATACAGACAAAACAGATGTGCTTATTTCTGCCTCAGGGGGTGTTGTTCCAAAAGTCTTGTAGTCAGTCAAAATGACTGCTACGGCCATATAAGGTAGAATTACTCAGAATTCTTTTGTGTTTTGTAATGTTAATAAAACAACGTTAAACTAAAATACACTAATATTTGGGAAAAGCCATGGTCCTATAGATACATGGGTTTTATTTCAACAAACGGTCAAAATGACTGCCTTGGTAGTTCTAGTGTTAAAAAAATAAGTGTAAAAAAGGTAACAGTGGCATTATTTCACTCTACTGACAAATTGTTTTTCTCTTATTTTAATTTAATAGCTTTTTTAAAACTGAATGTGCAAACAAAAGAGCAGCTTTTGACATTTTGCAGACACATTGCAGCTCCACCGTCTGCCCACAGTAGTCATCAGTCATGCAGTCACAATCTTGCATCTTGATCAAATTACAATGATGGTCTCCAAAGAGTAATAGAGGGAGAGTGGGGTGAGGTGCATAAAGAGAGAGAGGGGTGTATTGAAAGGGTAAAGGGGGTTACATGAGGATAGATGGATTACTTTCTGAATCACATAAATCAGCCATTGTTTCTTCATCTCTTTTTTTTTTAATCGGCCTCTCTGGTTCTGATGAATCAGATATGGGCTTGTGTATGTGCACATTCGCTTGTTGCCCGGCTGCAAATTTGTCATTCTAAACATCCTCCTCAAAGCTCATTTAAAGCATATACAAATCATTTACTGTGTGCCTTACGGCCTGTCAGCTGTGTGTTACGGTGTGCTGAGCCTGGCACATACAGACTGTAGTTTGAGGTTTTCTCAGGAGGCAAGTGTACGTGTGCGCTATCTTACCCATTTATCTTTGTTAATGATTCATCTCTCATTGAGTTCTGCAGCAGATTTGGGGTCTTTGTTTACTGACATTCTCACACTTCTGACTCACAGTCTGTTTTTCATCGTCTGACCGCTTCTGTCTTTCATTTGCTTGTCGCTTTTTAGAGAATAGATGATTCAGATTCGCTATTTTTAATGAGTAAACAATGCTAAAGCTATTTTAATGACCGTGACCATTAGGAATGAATTGGATTATCTAATCCAGAAAATGTTGGGTTTTTTTATTTTAACATTTTTTGAAATGAAGATTACTGTAAAGTCCAAAATGATTCAATGAGTAAATGTCAGGAGTAGTGTGTCGGTCTCAAGTGGCAATCCTGCAGCTCCCTTTAGCTTTATAGCAAACATTAGCTCATTGTTTGTGTTGTTTTTAACTGTTTTCATCAAAAAGCTGTACACTTTCTGCACATCACCAAACAGCAGAAGGACAAAGTTAGCGATAAGCAGTGACCAAAGTGGAGCATTTAGCAGCTAAAGAGCTGGATATTTCCCTCAGGAACTGGTGGAGACCAAAAACAGAGTGAAAAGAGAGTGAATATTTGATTGAAACACAACCGGAAAATACTTCAGATGACAAAACTGTTGGATGATAAAGCAGCTGTTTATTAACAAGTTCAACATATCAACTTAAAATGTGATAATATGTCAATGTTGTGTAAAAGTACCAAAACAACAATGTAAAAATACTCCAAGTAAAAGTTCTGCTTTCAAAATATTACTAAGTAAAACTAAAAAAGGGAAAATACTGATGCATCAATGTGTTTGCAGCATTTTACTGCTGTAGTTGGTCGAGGTGGAGCTAGTTTGAAAGGGAGTCACACCCCAAAACCCTGAATCCTTCACTTCCCATAATGCAACTTGGTGTGTCACCCCCTCAGTTTGTAAGGCGTATACATGAAGACTTTATACGGCTGTTTTTAACTGACTGAGTAAAAAAACATGTAAACTTCACGTGTTTAAAGTTGGTGGAGTGAATTCATTTTATTTTATGCATAAGCTTATTATGTTATTTATGATGCAAAGAAGCTGACTACAGCTGCCATATTAATGTGGTGGGGTAAATAATAGCCTATAATATTTGCCTCTGAAATAGCAGAGTATGGTATAAAATAGTTTAGCATGGAAATAGTGAAGTACGAGTACCTCAAAATTGTAGGCCCACTCAGGACAGTACTTATGTAATTATAGTTACGTATTTAGGTTTCCACCGTGGTCTCCATTTGTTGACATTGTAATTCCTCTCTCTTGTTTACTCCATTCAGTCAGTTTTTCCAAAGTAATCACAATCAGGATTTCTCAGCGTTGCAACATGTGTCTCCTGAAGACCACTCAGACCCCATGAATCATGTCCAAATATAAATTTTCATGTAAAACCCACATATGGCCCGCGTCTCTTCAGCCACACATGGTCCTGGTTTATCCACATCCGGAGGCAAAGCTCTTTGACCTCAATTATTTAAATTGTAACAACACAAAGAGAGCTCCAATGTACAGATGAACCTAAACGTGCTAACGCTAAATGTGCACTTAATGGCCAGTGCTCTGTGTTCGTGTGTGTGTGTGTGTTTTGGGTTTTAGTTTCATGGGAATACACACATATAAGAAAAAGCTTTCAGATTTACATCCTCGCTCATTAACATCAAGGATTGAAGGGGTAGGGGTCTAAAGAGTCAAACACACTCAGAGCCATTACAGCTACCTGTTTTTCTTACATTCCTTCAAATCGAGCTCCCTCTGGGCATTTCATGTGAGTGTAACGTCGCTGTAGTGAGAAATACTCTGATGGATCATCAGAAAATGTTAAAGGACTGCAGCAGGCTCAGAGTTGATGAAGCTCAGTATTATGCTGGATTGGTGGTCAGGGTATTTAAACTGTGAATTCGTCAGAGAGATATTTGGTTAAACTCCCCAAATACATTATGAACACATGCACACAGGAGAATGAGTGATGACAGCTGATGATCCATCATTTCCTTAAATATTCCTGCTTTTCTTCCAAACCAGCCTAAAATAAATATGTATTATCTCATGGGTTTAAGTGTTGCTGAAGTGTGTTTGTATGTATTTAAAGGGAAGTATAACTCTTACCATGTGCAGGGGGTCTCTGGGGGATTTGGAATGGGGCTCTTGTTTTCCATTACTTTCTATCCTGACGCACTGATGCACAGTTGCACAGTCCGTAACCAGAATGTCAAGCTCTTAAGTACCTCTTGGGGTTGAGGGTCACTTATCGTGTGTATATGCAAACAGCGTTCTGTCAGCTGGTTAATCCTCTGCTGTAAATAACCATATCTTCTTTCTCTAATAGTGTTTTGTCTAGTCGAATCTCAAAGGAACAGCCTGATAGTGTAAATAAACTGATCCATTTCCGAGCCACTTGTTGAAAACACCCCCGCGGCGTCTTGTGAAGTTGCTGTCGAGTGTTTTGAACTACAAGTCAACCACAGAGGTGTACAGCATAAATAAAAACGCAGCAGTAAACACAGTCAGCAGAGCCAGTTTGACTTAAAAAATAAAATTCTGTCACACTTCTAAAGTGGTGCTGCTTTAGTATTTTCTTCAGGCTGCTGATGAAGAGAGGTTTCTACACAGATCGATAGCGACACTCCCGTCTCCACAGATGTTATAGAAACACAAGAGGATCAAATGTTGTACGATGCCATCAAAGAAAATCTTTGATCCAGTCTTTATTTTTTATAATATAGAGCTGTGCAAAGGTCATATTTGAAATTTCTTCTCTAATTTTAATTCAGTACTGTAGGCTAGGTGTGCGACTGTAGCATGGCGGAGAAAAGGTCACAGGACAGTTACTAAATATTTTCTTTGCGTCCGTCTTCAGGACCTGGACAGCCTCCAGGTTCAGCTGGAGGAGGTGCGTTTCTTCGACCTGTTTGGCTACAGTGAGGAAGAGGGAGGTTGGCTGTGCTTCATGTGTAACAACCCTGAGAAGGCCACAGGTAACACACACACACACACACACACACACCTACACACATATATATTTACACCAATCAGCCACAACATTAAAACCACAGACAGATGAAGTGAATGACACCGATCATGGCCACAGTACAATGTTCTAGTGGGAAACTCTGGGTCCTGGCATTCATGTGGATGTTCTTCGACCCATAAAACCCACCAAACATTGTTTCAGACAAAGTAAACCCCCTCATGCCAACAGCACCCCCGATGGCATCCATGGATCGGCACAAACAAAAGAAAAAATTGTGAAATAATTTTTGGAAGCCGTAAAACCAAAAAATGCTATTCTCCAATGTATCCACTTCATATTGATATATTCAGGATCAGCTAACACTCAAAAGATGACGAGCCCTGGAGATGAAAAAAGTTCTCTCTTTGTCGGGTGTTTAGTGCAGTAAGATTGTTTTTTTGTTATGTAAACCTTGAATTTAACGTGGCAATGAATATGTCATGAATTAATGATGATGAACACACTGATGCCTAACAAAATCAATAAATCAATTGCAGTTAAAGTATAAAAAAAAACCACTCTGGCTTCCTCTACATTTCTCCGAGCCCTTGTCGTCCACTCTAAACAGAAAAATGAACGAGTGAAGTGGCATTTCAAATGATTCTTTTAATTTTCTTTCTTGGCCACAGTTGTGTTTCCTTGGGATCTGATAGTAAAACAGAGCTCCGTGGAATGTTTTCACCCAAACTGACTTCACGGGGGGGATAATCTTTTCCCAGAACAGTGGAGGAAAACTGGAGCAAGGAGCAGCTCTCGTTTAATATCTGCCAGTCTGATTTTAGTGTCGTTATGAAGGGTCACTGCCATTATGACTCAGTCCTGATTGGCAACGACCCCCCCACCCACCCCCCTTTCAATAAGCAGTTTGTCCTGATTAAGTCAGACTTGAAACAAAATCCTTGAATCACATTTTGAAACCAACTGGAGACTTAAAACTGCATAAAATGTGACCAAAAAGCCTATAAAAACATCTCTTTTACACTTGTTTGACACAGTGGCTCTTCATTATTCACACTCTCCTGCTCAGGCTTGATTTACTCTGTTGAGCATCTCTCCTCTGCTGCCCCTCCCTCATTTCACCACCCTGACAAACAAAAGAAAGCACATAAAAAGTGTGAGTGAGTGATCGTGCAGTACATTTGCAGAGTCTTTAAATCGATGAGTGACAGTTTAGCCTCAGGAGAGCAGATGTGACAGCGTTCAGGGGGGGCGTAAAGGCTTTAAATCTGCATGAATCTCTGTGTCAGTCTCACATGGAAGCAATTACTAGTTATATAAGAGGAGTTGGAAGAGGGCAGCTCGTGGCAGATGTTGTGTCCCGATGAAGAAATATGGAGGGAGAGGAGAGGAGAGAGAGACGGGGGAGTGGGGTAAAGATGAGAGGGGCTGGCTTCTGAAAAAGCCTCTGTCCCAACAGGCAACTTGGTGCGTTCAGGCCCCTGCTTTTAGATGGCAGATAATAAGAAGTTATTTCCCAGAAAGTTAAAGGCAGGAAGTTGTTTGCCGGTGGGAGGAAACAGGCAGATGGGACGCAGTTAAACTTTAGTGATTTCATTTGCGTGTGTTTATTTATGTTTCTGTGCTCTGGAGGGAGATAACTTCAGATTATAGATGATTACCGTGGCTGGAAGAAGTCTAGTTTGGCTAACTAAAGCTACTTAGAAAAAGTATTTCAACTTGGTTAAAAAAAAAAAGAAGATCAAATTGACAATATACTGTACATGTCATAAGAAATTATCATAAATTATAATACAAAGATAATACATGCCAGCAAAACATGCCACTGAGTTGCAAAAAGCACCCGCTTGTTTACGTCATATAGAAACAAACAAAAATAAAAAATACTGCACTATTAATGGGGTTTTCATGGGAAAAAGTGAATATCAGCATTTGTTTTGTATCCATCAGTCAGACAGCTGTCTTGTCCAGGTGGGGGTATTGCACCAAGCTGGATCAGGTAACTTCTAAAATAGCATGCACAACTCTGAACATTTGTTAATAAATAGAAATAATCAATAATTATGACTAATTGACACTGAATTAATTATTTCCTTTTATGATCCAAGATTGTTTACTGCACACAAAAATGAAAAAAAAATCACTATGGAAACATGCAAGCTACTACAAAATGTGTAACATTTCTAAAATATGTGTCAAACAAGTTTGTTTTTTTTAATTACCACGTTAAAATCCTGAAAATGGCCCCTGGGCCAATATTTCTTATTTCAAAGGTTTACAGGAACAGTTTATTAAAACTGAAAATGCAGTCATTTTCTATTCATCCCCATGCTGATGCAAAGTTAGGTGAAGTTTCTCAGTCCAAAAACATTTCTGGAGCTTCGTTGTAAAACATCGTTGCAACATTCCGGTAAACAAATGAAGAAACTGGGGACTTTTTAAATGTTTCAAAATGTAAAAAAAAAACATTAACTGGCTCCATACAGCTTGTGTGGTGTAACCGATATTCTCCAGAAATGTTTGTGCACAAAGAAACTTCTTTTTGGGTGAAGTGTTCATTTAATTGCTGAACAAAGGATGTCTCCTCCTTCACTGTAAAGTCCATTCTCAGTGTTTGTGCACTGGAGGCTTTGCGTTTCAACTTCACACTTGTGTATGCGGAATATTGGACCAGGATTGGCTTCCAAACTATTCGTGATGTCACAAATCATGCTCGTAGGCCCCGCCTCTTAAAATCTGATTTTCAAAATTTACACTTGAAGCTCAGTGAACAAGTTACAGTGAAGCTCAAACATTCAACTGGAGGAACAAGAAGGAAAAATAATTTTTTGACTGGAGGGGGGATTTTAAACTATAATGTTAATTGTAATTCACTACTCCCAATACTCATTATGTAGCAGGTTTTATCTAATAATGAGAAAACAGCTTGGTTTATGTGAGATCTGAGATCATGAAATTATTTTACAACATAATTACTGTGTAACATTAAAGTCGAGCTGAAACAGCATTTCGAGAGTATCTAACTTCCGTACAGTGACGTATTTCCTAGTGAAACAGGACAG
>JBBPCS010002285.1:0-13719 GCA_037974645.1 Hollardia meadi
AGTCTTCACTTCAATCACATCCTGATTGTTTCATTTCAAATCCATTGTGGTGGAGTACAGAGGCAAAATTACAAAAAATGTGTCACTGTCCAAATACTGATGTACTTGACTGTAGATCCATTATCATCTAAATATAGGTTCAATAAGCAAATTATACCTTTTGGCACATATGGATCAAAGGGTATAATTTGAAGAATTGAATAACGACCAGTCTTGTATTTGTGTTGATCTGTAAAGTCTCCATTAAACTGACGTTTAAGCATTGTGTTGGAGAAACCATTCGTAAAAGAAAAAAGAAAAGAAAAAATATATTAAACAGAATCTTCCATTATCTCATGTTATATTTAAGATATTGTGTATTTTTATGAATTATATATTCACGCAAATTAGATGTATATTACTACTACAACAACTACTACTAATTTATCATTAATAGTTTGATAAAATTAAAAGTTTTTTGTTTTTATATATCATATTCAGCCACTTGACTTGTTAATTGTATTGTATTGGTAATGGTGTATAGATAAACTTGTTTCAGCAATGAATTGTGCATCCTATCACTTGCTATATTCTGGCTAAACAAAATGTCTATGAGAAAACATTTATGCATTGTTATAATTATATAATATGAATGTATAATGATAATAATAATAATAATAATAATAACAATAATTATGATTCTTAAAAATTGAACCCCAAACCTCACAAAGTGAGGAACCTCTCCTGTCCTTCTAAGAGAGTGGACAGATATATTTTCAGTAACAGAAAAATAGTTTCAAAATATTATAAAATTCTGGATAAATGTATTTGTAACATCTTATTTAAGTGAAAAACATTGGGGGTTTTTTTTTTTTTTTTTTTACCTGTCTGGTTTTCTGAGAATAAAAGGACTTAACAGTTATTCCTGAATCACTTTTTATAGGACATTTTGTTCCAAATGGTATAGTTTGCCTTTTGGACCTATGAAAATGGGCCATATGCACACAAGTCCTTCAAAATAATATATATACATACACTTGTTAAAACATTAAAAATGACTGTGCTTTAATAATTCATGCATGAAAGGGTTAATTACAGTCAGTGGAACCTGAAGGAGTCGTAAAGATCTTTAAAGTGCATCCCAGGACCTGCAGCTCATTCACAAACTTAATGTAAACAACTGTAGACGGTCGCATGAAGAATTATGTTTTAACTGAAAACGGCTTTACTAGTTACTTCATGACAACCAACTCTAGTGTTAACTGGAATTTGAAAGCAGTTCCACCCAGAGGACTCTCAGAGCTTTAGTGGAACTTTAGCAGAAATTCAGAAGAAGACTCAAAAGTTCAGAATGATATTTGGAAAAAAAAAAAAAGCTGTGACTTCCACCTGTGAAACCTCTTCCTGTGTCTGTGTGAGAGTAGGGGATACCCATGTGCTGTATCTCTCTGAAACGCCAACATCTACCTGTCTGCCTCCTGTTTCCTGCATTTCTTTGTCTACTTCCTGCTGAGCTCAACTCTAAATTCAGTTTCTCTTTTAAGCTGAGACTCATCACCTGCAGCATAAGGAGGTCAAAGGTCAGTGGACAATGGTTTGTAAGGCACTGACTGTATATAAAGATGGCCGACATGACAGCTCCCCAGAAAACTCAAAACTCAAAGTACACGTCAAATAAATTTTCCCCAAAGATGGTTTCTGTCATTTTAGGTAATTCTTATCAAGCTGATGTTTGTTCAAGTGTTCGATACCGCGGCTCCACCACCCGATCACTACTGCGCAGACTCTGGCTGCAAATGACATCACCAGCACAAGATGGCAGCGCTCATATCCGGGATATTTTGACTTTGACTAAAGCAGAGTTTTAACTGTGAGCTAAACGTGCGTCCATTCATGTTTTAAACGTTTTGGCCTCCTGATAATCCACTGTAGCCTCCAAGCTACAGCTAGCTAGCTTGCTAACTGACAATTGACAGGCTCATGAGCTTGGTCACTCACAAATTGACGAATCAGAACTGTCGGCTTCCTGTGAAGTTTAAATACTGAAGGAGGAGGATCAATAAATCTAGATGGCTAGTCTAATAAGCTACGACAGCTTCTTCCATTTTGGACTGTCCTTGTTAACACAAAGGTCAGCACTGTGACGGTAGGTTTTATTTCGTCAATGACACTGAAGTTCGACTCAATGCACAAAAGTTGGCAGGTACTTTGACCCCCCAAATCATCTGATTGCAGTGATTCCATTGAAATTGATTTTTGCCATTTTAACCGCAACTGTATTGAAGTTGCCATTGTTAAATTTTCAAAAATGTTAAAACAAAAGTTTAAAGTTAAGTTAAAGTTAGTTAAAAAATAAAAGTCGTTGAATTTTTCAAAATGTCAAAGTGCCACCTCTCATTTACAATAAAACATTTTCTCTGAAGCGAAGACCTTCCTCTGGTTTCACTTTCTATTTTTTTTTGTTTCATGTGATGCAGGTTTTTTCCCACCTGTATGCCGCACTAATATTTGCAGTGTCCCTACTGTTTCTATAATTTCTATTCGTTTCCGGATTATTATCTCACTCACTGTGTGTATAAATAAGTGATTTGACAAGAAAAGCCTCACATTTCCTTTAAGCTAAATGTGACCGTTCAGTCTGTGCATTCTTTACTAGAAACACTTCTTCACACCCAGCCGGGGTGTCTGCTTCATGACTTTATTTCCTGTCCTCGATTGGCCTGTCAGTCTCTGCACTACTATTATCCATTACACCATATAATACAATATAAGCATCAAATCATGTATGATGTGATACAGCAAATACAGAAAAAGACAATGGAAGTGTCAGAGGAAAGTAAAGTGCACTTTTTGACTCACTAAGTTATTGAAATCAGGTGGGCGCCTTCTTTTCCTAAGATGGTGATGGAATGACCCCCCCATCGCCATCATAGGAAATTGTATGTAAAAATGTATTTGTACAAATTGATGAAGGTGTTTTAGAATTTGTTAGTGTTTTGTCTATTTGCATGTGTTTTCTTAAGCTGCACCAGCTGGCCACCATAGTTTATCGATACTTAGCTAAATTTTTTTTAAAGCTACTTTTAGCAAACTATTAAACTGTAGCTATTTCATCTGTTTATTCATTACTATTACCACTCTTTACTTTTAGCTAACTTCAGCTGCTTACTTTTAGCTAACTAATAGCTAACTAACTCAACTGTTTACTTTCAGCCTTTTAAAAGAGTTTATGTATACATTTATCTAACTATTTTAGTTAAATATTATTATATACAATTATTATGGATTATTGGATTATATTATTATACAAGTGCATGGAAATCCCAATGCGTGGCCAATCTACTGATGACAGCTTTAGGTGATGCATAGCTCACAGCAATGTTGGAAGTCTTCAGCGTGCCAACAACTGTTTGTATTTCTGTCAGAAATCTAAGTGAAAACCACACTGAAATCTGCAGACCAAAGTCATACCACTTTGTTAGCTCACTAACCACAGCATTAACCAAAGTTGTGTCCCACTAGCCTCCATTCTTTCTCATTAAGCTCCAGAAAAGTCTCATCTTTTCTAACAGCTGCTGGTCCGATGGGCAGAAATCGCTGCTCTTGGTCCAGCTAGCATGTAGATTGGTGATACTCCATATTTTTCTTACTGTTGTTAAATCCCATCCAAAGCTCCAATCCAACAATGTATGTACTAAGAAGTGCTGTGTGGTTATCCAAAGCATGACAAGCATCAGTGTGCACACTGTTGCACTGGATGACACGTTCATTGCCATGAACACACACACTGTAGTTAGTAAACTTCATCAGGACATTCTGCAGATGTTTTCAGGAAAAGCCTATATCTCCTGTAAGATTGGGATCTGATGGACAACAGAACAAGATTTTCATTTTCGACCTCTCCCACATCACACAGGTAACACTTTCTATTCTGCGACATAATGCTCAAACTATTCGTTCTCAATTTTGGTCTTCACAAAACTTCAAATCACGTTGATAACAAGATAATTTATTTCTATATTGGAGAACTGGCTTGCCAAATATTCCTTCCAGGATAATTATTTGAAAAATCCGCCTGTTTTCAGGCATGTTGATCAATCTATTCGGCAACATGCCTCCCTTATCCCGCACTTCACATGGCTCCCATCCCATTTTCCAACATGCTGAAAGTTTTGGGGCCATTTAAATCCACAGTGCATAACTCTGTTTTGAACTGCGTCATATTTTGCTTGCTTACGACATTCCCTCCGCCATAATCTGAAATAGGACAGACACAAGCTTTATACAACTGTGTCTTCAATAGTTACAGCCGAGAAAATCTTAATCAAGTCACTACAAGCAGCCTTTTCACATTTCAGAACAAGATGGCAGCGCTTGTATCTGGGATATTTTGACTTCATTATTGTATAGTGGGAGGAAGTGGAGATGCGGCGGCCATCTTTGTTTATGTCAATGGTCTGGAGAAGACGAGGTGAGGAAGAGGTGCTTCAGGTGTATCTGACGACCTGGGATGAGAACGGTTTGCAATCCCATGTACACTAATAAAAATGCTACAGTGTCGAACGTGTATCAATCCACTACTGAAAATAGTCCCAAACAAATGCACTATTTCCTCCTGTTTGTTTGATAAAAACGACACTGAACCTCTTGAGATTTACGTCTTTTCTCATGGCTGCAGATGTTTCACCATCAGAAACCGTTTTCTCAATAAAACCACAGGTAGAGCAGCTCGCTCGGGGCTCGTAATGGTTTCCATTATGTTTCTACTGGATCTACTGTTTTCTGTTGCAGCCTCACTGTTTCAGCTAAACTGCTTTCCAGTGACTTCCACTGGAACCCCAGTACTCTCCTTTGGGCTGCATGCAGTACAGGTCTTTATTGGAACCTATTCCCAGTATGGCCAGTCCATTAAAACCATTGTGTGACGTGCATCTCTACAGTGAGCTGACAATATGTGTTTGACATGCGTGAGCGGGAGACCCCTCACCCGCTTCTATGATTTAAAGGAAACTTCACAACCACAGTTTTCACACCTTGAACAAAACAGACGCTCTCTCTGCTCTCTGTGTGTCAATGTCTCCCTGCCTCCCTCTCTCACCGAGTTATAAATAAAAGGTTTCATGACGAGTTCAGCAGTTTGAGCAAACTTCAGGGCAGCAGACACATCAGCTCTCAGCTCGGTCCACATCAGAAAGGCCCAGACAGGCTTGAGATTCGAACCACCAACCAGCAGGGGTACTACAGGTGTTGATATGATGGATGCCACAGCAAGGGTAGTGGTCTGTCTGTGTCTGGGGTGGGCCGTGTGTCAGGTCAGAGGCTCTTACATCCCCGTGGAGATGAACAGAACCATCCAGAACCTCCTGCAGCACTATGTGAGTACTGTCGGAGCTGTCGTTACTCAGGCACTGGTGTTTCCTCCTGTTGCTTCCACACACACTGATGCTCTCACCACAAACACACACACAGACACCTGCACACACACTTTTTTTTTTTTAAAATTTTGCATTCACTATAAGTGTGTTTAAAGAACTATTCTGGTGTTTATTCTACAAATATTATCAATCATAATCATCATTTTTAGACAGATGTTTCTAAACTGTTTGTAGAGTCGTGTGTTAATGCAGTGGGTCTCTTTGATGGTGCATTCAAGGACACACCGACTTCTGAGATTTCAGAGACAGATGCTGCTAACAGAACTCGTTAACACCAAGTTCTCTGAAATTTCGGATGTCAGAGCGTCTTTGAATGCACCACCACGCAGACCAAATCAATTAGATGCTTTGCAACACACAGCTCTGAAATCTTCAATGTCTGACTGTACTTGAATGCACCATTAATTACAGAACCAGAGTATATGATTTGTATTTAGTGGGCTAATATACTGATGTGGTTCATTGAAATGGAAAGACACTTTATTTACATCAAACTATTAAAAATGTTTTTGTTTTTTGTCGTTTCGCAGAAGATTCCATCTAAAGAGAGATTTAACGGGAAGCCCGTCTTCTCCAGAGAACCCCTGTCTGGCAAAATGGAGGTAAAAAATATCTGCTAAGCATCTGTTGCCTTTAACCTGAAGTCTCATGTCTTTAAACATCCCAAAAAATCCAAAGAAATACCTGTAAGACATTACAGATTATGTATAGGTGTCATAGAAAGTGTTAGATGTTTGCCCTGAGCTCATTCCGTCAGGCGCACAAATCCAAACTCCACCGAGTTCAACATTTGAGACCAGAAGATCGATACCACTCTCACGTCTGTGCGTTTAATACGAGCTGGAGTCAGGAAGCTGTTAGCCTAGCTTAGCATAAAGACTGGATGCAGATGGAAAGAGCTAGCCTGGCTCTGCCTTAAGTGAAGAAACACACTTGCCAACAGCTCTACAGCAGACGAATTAACACAAATTTGTACTCAAGCACAAATAAATACTTCAAAGAGGCAAGATATAACATCACTGTTTCCACTTTCATGCTAACATTCTGATGAAATTTCACTTTAATTATTAATATAAGTGATTGTGTGATGTTATCAGTTAATCTAATTGTGTTAAAGAAAAGTCTAACTTCTTATCTTTCTAAAGGTTTATCGTTTTAATCATTTACTTTAGCTTTGTCTTTACCAGAGTCTGTCAAAAGGCGCTATCACCGCTGATTTAGCCATGCACTAACCTTATCCTCATCCGGACACCCGTATCTCCATGTTGTAAACACTGAGCATTGCTGGCTTTGTTTGGGTACAAGGCTTTTTCTGATTCTGCCAAACCAACATCAATGCACATCACATCTGGGACCGCACTTCCTGTCTTCAAAATAAAATAATATTCTTTAACAATTCCAAATGCAGTAGCACAGTGAAAATACAGACACACTTCCAGGGGGAAAGACATCAAAGTCACTTTCGCATAGTAATTAGACACCTAAATGTTCATGTATACATATAAAATTCTACATGTAGACTCTGAAACATTTGTAAAATTTATGCTTCAGTGGCGATCGACAAATTTCAGCCCTGCGAAAAGACCGGAAAATATGTCAGGACGGAAGTGTCCGAGTATGGAACATATTAGCGAACATGGTCTGAAACAGGTCCATTAGCATGTTAATGAGTTTTAGAAGTGTTGGTGTATTTTTGATTATGGAGAGAGCCACGCTAGCTTTTTCCTCCTTGCTTCCAGTCTTTATGCTATAAGCCAATTGACTCTGATGACTTGATGATTGGTATTGATCCTCTCATCTCATCACGTCTCTTATTTCCCCATGTTTAATCAACTCATTTAAGATTTGGTGGAACTTTAGTGTGCAGTGAGTTTTACAGTAATGTTGTCGTGTGTTTTCCATGTTCTCCTGCTGATCTCTAGCGAGCTCTAAATCGCTGAGTCAGCAGCTGGCTGGTGTTTTCCTCAGGTCTTTCACAGTGCAGTCTGCCACTGTGAACAGTTTCTCCTTCGGAGTTTGACTCAAGGTTTTTGTGGGTTTTATTTTCCTTTGCTGGCTCTTCATTGTGCAACTAGTCTCAGGCTCCAAAATCAAACTTTCACTCTTCACTAACAATGATTGCAAAGCTGCTACGTGCTTGATTTTCGAGTCAACCAGTTTGCAGCACTTCAGTTGGTTGCTGCTTTTTTTGTGAAGTCTTGTGTGGTTAAGAAGATGATATCTGGGTAAGATATAGATCCAGAGACGTGCACTGCTAACTAGCTGGCATCGGTTCAGGCTTTAAATTCGTCCCTATAAAGATAAACATTAAATAAACTATGTAAGTAAGACAAATTAAGGTTTGAGTTTGAAGATTTTAAACCAGGATGCCATTTTGAGTGTGTTTTTGTTTTCCTGTTGCAACAGAAAATGAGATAACTATTAAAAATAACCGACAATTAAACTGAGAGCGTGTTGATTTTTTTGGGGGAAAATATACTTTTAAAAGTAGCATTTGCAATTTAAAATCCTCTCTAAACTCTCTATGTTGATAGACTTTAGAGGCCATTTGCAGCACTGGGATCAGCAACGTGATGTTGTCTTGGCCCAACTGAAAGTCAAACAGTTTTAATGTCAGGATGAATTTTTTTTATCAGATTTACATATTCATTGTGGAACATACTGAACAGGCTGTTAAATAGAGAGTGGTCTTTAGCATAGACTTAGCCACCCACCACACACCCCCCTCTGGGTTTTCCTGTTTCGTTTTACCCTGTTCACAACACAGGTGTTACATTTCGGCATCTATTTGAATTTATTCCAGCCTAACGTCCTCATGTGACTCATTTGAGGTGAAACACAGGATTATAAAAAAAAAAAATTGTTTTAGAGTAATGATTTCAGGCTCAAGGTGCAACAAGAAGGGAAATCGTCTGGAATCTAAACTTCAGCAACACGTGTGGGTTTAACACAGGACTTTGACGAGTTGTGGACCTTAAACCTGCACGTCGGACATTTAGTCAGACTTAAAATGTAGTTTTGGTCAGACTTTGTTGACCTCTTTGAGTCTCTACATCCAAACGAGTTTCAAACCTTTCAGCAACGTTGGACTATGACATTCATGTTTCACTGTCAGTAAGTGGCATTCCCCTTTTATGCCTACTCTACACTTAAACACACTCTTGTGTGGGAAACCACACAGTTTTTCCACGGTTTCAGAAGGTTTTTGGCACCTCCAGCCAGCTATGAATTTGTCAAGCCACACAAGAAAACTACCTTTGTGTACTTTCATGTTTTTCATAGCAGTTTTTAGTTTGACTTCCTACTTTTTGAGCAGGCTTTGAACTTGAAACTCGCTGCAAAATTCTGCATTATTGCTATGGAAAATGGTCAGCAAAGACATATTCAGAATTTGTTTTTAACAAGCTAAAACAAACCTAAACCATCCTTACTGTTACAACAGTTTATATATCACCAAACGCAAGCCGAAAACAAAATATGGCATTTTAACTCATCTGCATTTCTCTCTCAGGTAAAGATGCTGTATATGAGTGGCATGTTGGAGATGTACGAACAGTTGATTGGCCGCATGTTGAAGCAGCTGCCCACCCCGAGTCCCAAGACGGCTGCGAGCGCTGGCCGTGGGGCTGCCGCCGCCACCGCCGCCGCTGCCAGTGACGCTGCGATGGGAGCAGGCGGAGATGTCAGGAAGCAGCTGAGCTACATCCTGAAGAAGGTCCAGGATCTGAGGAAACACCATTACCATGAGCAGAACCAGTTTCTGGAGGGACTGCAGGCTCTCCGACACATCCCGGTAGAGGCTTTACGTATGACTTACAGTGGTTTTGTTAGGTTTACGGTAAAGCTTATGGAAAGGTTGTGGAGGGCTTACAGATTTCTATTAGAAGTCTTAAAAATAGTTCACGTAGGCCTTCAAGTAGAGCTTAAAGAAAATGTTTTTGAAAGATTTAAGTAGGGCTTATAAAGGTTTAGGTAGGGCTTCTGCAGGGTTTACGGTAAGGCTTATGGAAAGGTTGTGGAGGACTTACGGATTTCTTATAGAAGACTTAAGGCCTGGTTTAGGATAGGTTCATGCAGGCTTTGAAGTAGAGCTTTCAGGGGATTTATGTAGGGCATAAAGAAAGCCTTATAAAAGCTTTACGTAAGGCTTAATGTGGCTTTCTGCAGGGTTTACGGTAAGGCTTATGGAAAAGTTGTGGAGGGCCTTAAGTTTTCTTATAGGAGGCTTAAAGCGTGGTTCATGTAAGCCTTAAAATTGGGCTTTCAGAGGATTTATGTCAGGCTTAAAGAAAAGCTTATGAAAGGTTTATGTAGGGCTTAAAACTGTTTTTTGTAGGGTTTACAGTAAGGCTTATGGAAAGGTTGTGGAAGGCTTACAGTTTTCTTATAGAAGGCTTAAAGCATCAGATTATTTATGTTGCGCTTAAAGAAAAGCTTATGAAAGGTTTATGCATGGTTTAAACTGAGGCTTATTTAAGGTTTGTATTAAGCCTAAGACCAGCTCATACAGGGCTTAAAGTGAGGTTTTTAAAAGGTTTATGTAGGGGCTGTAAAGGCAGGCTCATGGAGGGACTTTGTGGGGCATACAGACGGCTTATGTAGGGCCTGAAGTAAAAAGTGTTCATTTAGGGGTGCACAGAGCGCTTAAAGTAAGACTTATGGAAGGTTTATGGAGGGCTTCATGTAAGGCTTAGGGAAAGTTTACAGAAGGTTTGCGTAAGTAACTTATATCAAAGGCTGCTCCATCATGTTCCATCCCTACGTAAGCCTACATAAACCCTACATAAGCCTTCTTTAGAGGACTTACTATGTTGTGATTGTACTGCAAACAATTTCCACAGTTTGAAAGTGAGAGTTAAATGTAAAATGTCTCTCCCTCCTCTAGATGGATAACTTTGTCACCCAGAGCAAAGCATTGTGGGAGCTGATGTGGCTCTACCAGGAGGCGAGCTCATTGCCTGACAACGAGATGCAGAGGAGGCGGCGGAGGCGGCGGCGGCAAGCACAGAGGGCCAAAACTCATCCGAGAGCCTGAAATAAAGATGTTGACAGCTACAAAACTAAAATTTAAAAAGCAATAACAGTAAAACACAGACGCAGGATTAACGACAATCCAAATTTAAATGAACTTTTTTTTTCTGCTTTAAGAGGTTATTAAGGAGATTATTAAAAATTATTATTATATTATTATTAAAATTATATTTATTACAATGATAGTGAACCAGCAGCCTAAGCCTCATAAACAAGCTAATTTTGTAAAATTTGTATGTTTTTTAAAGAAGTTGAAACGAGCATGATCCTATAAAGTGTTTGTCACTCCGGGATCCAGAGAGCTGATAACTACTTATCACTCATCACAGTATTTATCAATATCACCTGGGAATACTTGATTTATTGATCTTTTTAAAAACTGCAGATGATTTGAAGCTCAGAAAACCAGCCAGACAGAATAATTTTATTTTAAGCTCTCTGATTGGATGTTTTTACTGCAGAGCTCTGTTCAAAGAACTGATGATAAATGTACTACAGATCCTCTGAACATTCATGTACTGCACTGACGTAGTAAATTTAAATGTACTAACCTCTACGCTTCAGGGATTTTTGTATTTTCCTCTCATTTTCTATATTTATTTCTATATTTAATGTGTCTATTTAATAGTGAATCACACTGCCTGTGACTGATTGTTGATTATTTATTGCATATTTATTGATTGGCACATGCGACTGAATAAAACAGAATGAACTAAGATTTCTTTTGTCCTTCTTTCTTGCAGCAAAGACAGATTTTCAGTTTTGATGATGTGATCTTGAGCTCCAGAGGGTCACTAGATAAATCTGAGATTATTGAAAAGAAAAACACAAACACAAAAAGGCCACAAACCAAAACGACTGGATGTGTGAATGTGTTGCTTTTAGAATTAGTTGATGTAAATAATCTGAAAGGTGATTTTAGCTGTCAAACAAGCAGGGGCGTGTCCAGAAGGCTGGTGGGCAGGTGGCCAACCCTGAAGTCTGATTGGCCACCCCATTATCCTAAAGTATGATTGGCTATCTGCCCAGTCGGAGGCGGGAGCTTAGACCAAACGCATATTTTAGATGTGTATTGTTTTATTTTCGGTGTACCCTACTTTTGGAGGTAAGGTTTGTTTCGAGGACTTAAAGCATAAAGTATGGAGGCTTGGTTTGGTCACAATCTGTTGTGTTATATTTTAAATGCACTCTGCGTTTGTGAGTCCCTTTGGATAACAGCGTCAGTTCAATTAATGTATTGTAAAACAGGAATGTAAGAAAATGTAAAGACACAGTCATGTTATTAAGTTATAGTTGTCACAATTTTGATTCTAAATCGAAAATCAATTAAAATTAGCTTTAAATTTCGTTAATCGAAATCAAAAGCAGGATCAGTGATTCTCACACATTTTTTCTCTCCACCCCGCCTAGTTACAGACGTCAAAAGAAACAAAACATGTCAGAGACGACACTAGCTTACCGTTAGCCTCTAGCTAACTGCACTTCGAGACCGGTACTCGAGGAGATGTTGGGTTTACTTTCTGTTTCAGAGACCCTTTATTTGTTTGTTTGTGAAGAGGGTTTACTCAGGACAGAACTTTGTAACAAAAAGAAAACTATCTCTTGTTGTTTATTGTTGAAGGGTGGTATTTTTATTTTAACCTGCCCAACCCTACCTGCAAAAAGCCTCCAGGTTAAGTCAAGCTGTTGTTGTAAACATTACATTTGGGATGAATTTGAGAATCCAGATGCAACAGTCTTTTTGGTTGCTTCTTATCGTTTTATCATTTTTAGTTTTTGTTTGTTCACGGTGTCTGCCTTTATTGTTTGAATAACTTTATATTTCCTGTTTTTAATTTTATATCTATCATTTTAATTTTCTTGTAACTCTGGTTTTGAAAGGTGCTTCATAAAGTTTATTATTATTATTATAACGGTGGCATAACCATCAGTTCTTAAAAATAATGTTTAAATCGAATCTTAAAATCTAAAGTCACTTTGAATCGTGGATTTGGAGAATCGTGACACTCGTAGTAATTAAAGTGAGTATGAGAAATGATACATTAACGCTATTCTAACGTGTGTGTGTGTACTTCATGCCACCCCTGCATAAGTCAGAGCCCCCCTTGGGCCACACCAGTCAACAAAGTCTGGACACACCCCTGTAAACAAACCTCAAAGCTGAATTTATTGAATTACTTTCCATCATTATTAAATGGTAACAAAATTAAAATCTAAATTGATGGTTTATTATTATTTATTATGATTAAATCAGATAAACACATGAGGAACCTGCATGCTGTCAGTCACAGGACGGAGCTGTTGGTTGGTGAGGACGACTGTGGTTTTCAAACAAACTGTTGCTCTTCCGTGTAGAGCGGCGGGTCTCAGACCCTCCAATCCACAGCTGTGACGTCACTTCCTGTGACATCACTTCTGGTAAACGGCAGGTAGTCTTCTTTTACTGTAACTGCAGCCCTTACCCACGGTGCACCCTGAGTGCTCCATGTGTTTGTGGGGTTGGTTGTGATTTCTAAGAAGCCGAGCTGTGCTTCCCCACAGCAGCTGGAGAGCTGTGTGTATGTGTGTGTGGTCAGTAAACAGTCTTAGAGGGACTTCACAACTGTGAGACACATAGTAGACACTATAGGAGAAAAACTGACAGATTGTTGTCAAGGATTTCTTGAAAGGAAGAGTTTTTTTTTCTTTCTTATTCTTACTGTGAGCTCCTCAGTGGTAAAGACATTTTTTCACCAGCGACACAAAATGAGATGCAACATTCACAGAAACATAAACATTTAATTTTTATTTTATTTTTGTACTTAATTAACTTTAACTCTACTTAATGTGGGAATAAGGGAATAAGTCTGATGTTATTCTTTATTTTTCATGTAATCCCATTAAAAGATCCAAACTAGCAACATGTTGACTTCCTGTCTGTCAGCTGCAAGCCCACTGAAGGCGACATCTTTAAATTAAACACCTCACAAATATAAAGTTTCACTTAATCAAAAGTACTTAATCAGGAGAAATTGTGAATTTTTTTGGGGACTATTTTCAGCAGCGGATTAATCTACATTGGCCACTCTAGTGATAATTAAGCTAACTAGCTAGCCAACATTACAGTTCAGTGGAAGAGGACGCCATTAATGTTTACATCCCTCCCTGCCTCTCGTCCATGAGTAGCTTCACGCTTCCTTCTGCGCAGTGATACAGACAGAAAATAGTTCCTCCATGAAACTGCTCACAACAAGGTCTGTGGATTATCTTGAGTAACCAGGTCATGATTTCTGGA